>PVHY01002314.1:0-130010 GCA_004024945.1 Uropsilus gracilis | reverse complement strand
CAGACCCTCATAAGCAGTGGAAGTTGTCCAATGAGATAAGCATGGCTGCCATATGCTGGGCTAGACAGATACATGGGGCGAACTGGTTTCTTCTGCTCCCTGAGTGTGGGTTCCACTGGCCTTGTGTGCCACCCGTGACCTTGGGGTTTCTGCCCCCCTCTTCAGAGGCCTGGGTTTTATGGCCCTTTCTTCTGAGAATAAGCCCAGAATGGCAATTAGGGTTTTGGCAAACGTCTTGTGATGGAGACAGTGTTGTGCTTATATTATCCCTGGCGGTTCAGTGGTTGATAGTCTGTGATCTCAAATTTGACAGCTCTTTATTTTGGTGATTTTGTTAGCACGCCACAGATGCATGTATTCCTGCGTCTTCCAGGAATTGGATATTCTGGCAATCAACGAGAGTCCAGCCGTTTTCTCACAGCTCAGAAGTAATGGCTTTCCGAGCTCCAGAGAAGAACAGAATGCTGCAGCCAGCTCGGAAGGCAGAGACGTACCTCTGCCAACTCCCCATTACAATTCTCTGTCTCTCAGACGGAGATGGAACAGAGTGCCGAACGTGTCATCTGCTGTTGCGTTTTTGTAATGTGGACAAATGTCGACAAAATGCATGTGGTGTCTCAAAGACCGAACTATTTATGAATTAAAATGAAAGTGAGGTTCTGCCTCAAGCATGAGCCTCCATCGCGACAGCTGGGACCCCCGTGCAGGATCTGAAGAGCAGCGCTTCCTTCCGGAGATCACTAAATAAGGCAGGGCGTCCTTGTGAATGTCCAGCCCGGAGCAGGCCTGGGCCTCGCTGCTAGCTGCACAGTGTCCGGGGGGGGGGGGGAACCCAAGACCAGAACAGATCAAAACGGAATGTGATGGTTTCAGACACGACACTGGGAGCTACTGCTACATTCGCAACACCCCCGAGCTATTCACACATGCAGCACAAACATCTTTTGTCTGCTGAAAGTGTGTCCTCCCATGCTCGTCTGGACCTGTCTCTGTGGCTCTGAATTCATTCTCCCTTGGGACCTTTGACCCTTGAGCCAGGAAGCAGAGCAGGCAAAATGTGCTGAAATTCAGCAAGCTCCAAATTGCACCGCTCTCTCCCACAGGGCGGCAAGCCAGTAACCAGGGTACACTCCCGATTCCTCCTGATTGGTGCCCTGAGCCTTGGGATTTGCACGCACATGTCAATGAGCATTTTGCCCCAAGAGTTTAGCCTTGCAGTGACCACGTGAGCTGCACATGGTCAGCTCTCAGCAGCAGTTGGCACAGAGACACACTGCACCCTCACAGCGCCATCCGTTCCATCACTACATTTCTTTCCTTTTAGTAACGGAGGGAATATTAACTTGCAACACGCCAGAAACTCAGGCATATGCTTCACCACGCCCACCACCACACCAAACATCCAGTCACCCTCCAGCACCAAACTATCAGCGCTCTTCCTGCCCCCCCCCACACGTCCCCATGGGTAGCCGCCTCCACTGTTGTCGGCGTGTGGGGCCAACGAGCATCAGGGTTTTTCCTACTCTTCTGCCACTAACCTCTAGGTCCGTCCATGTTATCACAAATGCTTCGTATTTGTTGGTTTTGAGTGCAGAATAATAGTCCAGCGTGTACATAGACCACATCGTGGTACTGCACCTGCTGGCGATGGTGCGAGCCGGCCCAGTGAGTCTGTGCATGCGTAAGTGGACACACCTGGGCCTAGGAGGCGGGGCTAAAAGGGCATTATCAGCCTGAGGGAATACAAACGCCAGAGGGAGAACACGAGAAAGAAAAGGCCAGATAAAGAGCCTGAAGAGTCTTGGGGGCCTGGGGGTTTCACCTGTCCCCACCCTTCCTCCCCCCACCCCCACCTCCCTCCCTAGCCTGCTTGCCTCCCAGCCCCTGTGCTCCTACCCCTGCTGCCTGGCCTGCCTGCTGACCCAGCCTCCCTGCCCCATGGGCCTGTGCGCCTGGTTCCCTGGGAACATAAAAGCTGTAAAACCCACCCAGCGTGCTCCGGGACTCCCATTATCTGTTTGCACAAAGGAATGAAGAACTTGGCCTGCGGGTGTGCCGGCATGACACCCAGTCAGTCAGAGGGTTTGTTTTCCTGTTTGTTCATCTGCTTTCCTCCCTTTATATATGCCACAAGTGAGCACAATTGTACCGTCCTTCTCTCTCCTGACATGTTTCACGAAGTATCATCACCTCAAGGTCCATCCAGGCTGTCAAGAAATGGCAAGATTTCATCTGCCTTTTAATTACTGAGTAGTATTCCGCTCTCTGCATATACATTTTGTTTATCTGGTCATTGTTAGGCATAAGTTGTTTCCATACCTTGGCTGTTACAAATAGTGCTGCCTTGAACACGGACTCCATAGAGCCATTCAAATGACAGGTTTTGTATTCTTCGGTAGGTACCTAGGAATGGAATTGATGGATCATATGGTAGATCGATTTTTCCTATTTTGAGAATCTTTCAGACTTTTCCAGAGGGTTAGAGCAGTCTACATCCCTGCCAATAGTGTACAGGTGTTGTCTTTCCTCCACATCCTTGCCAGCACTTAATATTTCTTGACTTTTTAGATAAAACCCATAGTAACTGATGTCAAATAAAAATCTCATTGCGATTTTGATGTGCATTTCTCTAATAAAAACTAATATAGGACATCTTTCCATGTGTCTGCAGGTCATCTGTATCTCTGGCAAAACACCTCTGTAGATCCTCTGCCCATTTTTAAATCACATCATATTTTTTGTTGTAGTTTATATGTTTTGGCTACTAACGCCTTGACTGACCTGGTTGCAAATATCTTCAGTAAACTGCGTTTTCTGTTTTAACGATGGTTGTCTTTCTTTGTATAGAAGCTTTTTAGTTTAATGTCCTATTTGTTTATATTCACTTTTGTTTCTCTTGCAGTTGAAGACAAGCCCACCACGACATCGTTAAGATTGATGTCAAAGAGCTCATCAATTTGATTTTCCTCTATATAGTTTATGGTTTCAGGTCTTCCATTCAAGTCTTTAGTCTACTTTGAATTTATTTGAGTTTATGGTATAAGATAGTTTTACTATTTTCCGTGTGACTGTCCAGTTTCCCAGCATCATCTATCGAAAAGATTTTTCCTTGTTCCATTGTATGCTCTTGGCTCCATTGTTGTAGACTAGCTGTCCATATATTGACATACTTGTTTGTTTCTAATCCATATTGTTTCGGTTACTGTATCTTGGTGGTATAGTTTGAAATCATGAAGTCAAGGAACATGATACCTTCATTTTTGTTGCTTTTTCCTCGGGATTGTTTTTAGCTATTCAGGGTCTTTCATGGCTCCGTACAGATTTTCATTCTATCTCTCTGAAGAATACCACTGAAATCATAATAGGGACTGTGGTGAATCTTTATATTATTTTAGGTATCATTACCAAGTTTGAATGCATGTTTTGATTTCCTTTCTGGGCTCCTTATTTTCGTAACAAGATTCCAACACTTTCTTCAGCTGCCAACTCTACACACCCCTCTCAGCTGACAACCCCATATCCTAATTTACCAGCAAGGGCTAGTTCACCTTTCTTCCTGTCTATCCTAACATTCCTCTCCACCTTACTCATCTTTTCTACCATCTCTCTTTTTAAACATTTCTCCTATTCTTTCCAACTTCTTAACTCTCTTCTTAGTCGAGTTTCCAGTTCTCACCATGCTACTGAAATTTCTTTTGCACATCAACCTTGACTTTGCCTGATCCAACATGCTCTTCCTTATGCACTTACAATAATGTGGATGTGCCTATTCCCTTCTGGAAACTCTCTTTTCTTTGGTTCACACAACTGTATACTGAAGTATTTAGAGTCTCCTCTTCCTCTTTGAGGAGTACTTTTCTTTACTGCTTCCTTTCCTGAGACTTTTTAGTTCCACTAGTTTTCCTCTTTAGGAGCAAGAGTTTCGAAGCAGAGGGATAGGTTGACATGATTCAAAGAGATTCGGGAAAACTCTTTATGTTTACATCCAGTCATGTTTAAATGTGGATCTATGCATTCACTTGCACCAAACAAAGGGTCCTTACAGTTCATCATATTTCAGAATCCCCCAAGGCTGAAATGCCTTCCAAATCTCTGTCTTCTGACTTTCACCCTCATCTTCATCCTTTAAGTCTTGCTAACTTTTGACATTTTCCTGCGGTATACAATAATACTAAACATGAGTAAATATACCCTCTATGGAAGCCCAAACCAGCCAGACACTCACTTTACCAGTCTTCCTTGCCAGGTGCCCATATGGAGCTTTGTACAAAACAGAAAAAGCACCCCCTTCAGGCAGACACTGTGGGTACAAGGCTCAGTAACAGATGGTACTTCTGTGTGTTTTTTTGGTGTGTTGACTTTTCAATGTGTATTCCCATCATGCCAAGTCTGTATGCAAACCGATATCTACGTTATCTGAGTTTGATCATCAAGGCCCTCCATGATCTGGCCCTAAACTTATGCCCTTAGCAGTCAAACCCATGAGCCCCTGTGCAATACCTCCACCCTCACCACACCAATCTGTTCATTGTTGCCTAGATACATTGGTGCATTCCTTCCTCTGCACATCCTTTTGCCATATTTTAGCTACCTAGATGATCTATCTCTTCAAACATGTTTGAGTCCTCAGTTCTTTCACATCCTGGTTCTACTTCTTCTTCTGTGAGATACTTTGCAAGTACTCAGCGCTCACAGACCTCGCCTTCTGCTAGACGCCTATCATCCCTACTGTCTGTTCACACTGTTGACCACGCACACCTTGGTCCTCGTGCCTTGCCCTGGACCTGGCTCCTCTAAATTTGCTCTCCGGGCCAACAGTATGGACATGACATGGGAGCTGATTAGAAACACAGCATTGCATACTTCCACCCCACATGTAAAAATAAGGATCAGCATTTTAATAAGCTCTTCAAATGATTCTTACAAATAGAGTCTGGGCGGGCACTGTTGTACCCTATGCAGATGTAGTTGCTGGCTCTCTTGGTTTCTATTTCTGGTGTCCCTACCCTCTCATCATTTATGCCCATGCCTTCTCCATCCATGACCGCTTCTCAGAAAGCTTCCTCTGTTCCTCCTCTCTAAGTAATGTAGCTCTGCTTCAAACTAGGACTTCTGGTACTCATTTTCTACATTGTTTAGTACAATGTATTTTGTGTGTTTTGTAGAATGTTTTGTGTGCAAAGGTTTCTTCTACTGGATTATTAATTCTTTGAAAACAGGCAAGGATTTTCTTTGTCTCTGTGTTCTTGGTTTCTGGCACAGTTCCTGACACCTAGCAGTTACTAATAAATACTTCTTGAGTGAATGACAAATCCATCTGAGTGGTGGTTACTTAAAAAAAAAATGTGATAGGTGATTGACCATGTTTTTATTTTTAAGCCAAATATTAATTATTTAAATCAGCCATGCTGTTTCTTAATGACTTTTAAACCTGTACCACCACAAATACAAGACAACATGCATTTTTAATAATCTCCAAGTAGTTCATAATTAAACACCAAGTGATTCAACCCCCTAGTCAATCAATACCTACGGGTATAGCTGCATTTTCAACCCCAAAGAGATAACCAAGAAATAAAAAATGTTAATTGAAGCACAGCAAGGATAGTCTGGGGATCAAAAAGAGCAAACAGCTATCACTATCTATCTGATGACGAATCGGAAGGAAAGTGTCAGAAGCCACTCAAATCCAACATGCTGGCTCATCCGCTCCACAAGTTCTAGATGAATCAGAGACCTTCTGGCTTTAAAGTTTATGACTCATGTCTTTTGAGCTCCGTGGACCTAATCTCAGCTACGAAGTGTTGGGGGGCACCAAACAATCCTCACCCAATCTTTTGGCAAGACAAGCAGACAAACCCGTCTTGAACTAGAAGTCACCCTCTTTGGAGGCTTAGCAATTTCACAGTGATTTCTCCAGTTACAAACGACCAACACCGCCCAGGAGAAAGCTCATCTGAGCCTCTTCCACTTACGTCCTAAACCACACCGCTGCCTCAGTGACTAACACAACAGCCCACGTAGCAGGGAGCTTCTCCGGCAAGAAGTAGACTTCGTGAGCCCTGGGGAAGCAGGAGAGAAGGGTGGCTACACATCTGTGTCGGAATGAACCTGCTTGGATGTGACTCACAGCCTGCCCTCAACGCTTGCGCAACACCAGGTGATGCCAAGAACACCTGTAGGTTTAACCGACAAGAGTGTTCGTCAAAACTCCTGGCGCAGCTTCTGTCACAGCGCTCCCAACTGCTACAGGACATGCCCCGCAGATGACAGTGGCCGGCCCCAGCCACCCTTGCCTCTGGATTCTTCCACCTGGGGTGTCTTTTGGAGGTTCTGCATCCGCACCTTCCTGTAGGCTGCCTCAGCTCTTCTCTCCCCTTCACAGCGGCCATGGGTCAGTACCTCCATCTTCCATGGGCCCTGCTGCTTGAGCAGATGCTCACCGGCCACCACTCTCAACAGCTCAGGCTGAGCTTGCAGGCAAGTGGCCTTCAGTCTACCCTCTCCTCTCCACCTCCCCCACCTCCTGCCTGACTGTCGCCAGACCTCTGACCAAAGCCCTGAGCCCTAGGAAGATGAAGAATAGCCACACAGCCATAGAATCCATTTGTCAAAGCATGTTCCACAGGATGCTGGTCACACATGTTCCTCTGCAAGAAAACACAGGGTTTGGGGTCAACTGTTCTGGAAAATTTGGCCTGCTGTTTACCTCTTGGCGATTCTCTGTGCGTCTCAGTATTTGGAGCTATGGACAACTAAGTGTAACAGAAAACTGCTTAGCTGTGTAAGCTGGCAAATATGTTTGTCTTTTGGAAAGACCAGAGTGGTGGAATGTAGGAGGGGTGGGAGATTGCACTGCGGTCCAGTTCCTGCTTATCAGTGTCCCACTTGCAACACCTACAAGTTCCAAGGCCCAACTTGCAACAGCTCAAGCTGTTGTTAGCAGCCTCTGCTGTAAACAGCCTGGCACTGAGAACGCAGTGTTCCACCCAGAAGAAGGGCCTGTTGCTTGTCTGAGACATCACTGCGAATACCACTCATCTGGCTTCACACCTCCCTAAGGAAGCCAGCAAGCGCCTTCTGACCTCTGCACGGAAAGGGGGCGATGCTACAAATGACCGACACAGTCATGTGAGCCACACTGCACTTCAATGTCCATATCTGTGAAATGGGGGGCGGGGGGAAGAGTCTCTTATGGTAAGCACATGGAATGACATGGTGCATGGAAAGCAAGAATGTCCTCTGCAGTTCTAAAGGATCATTTTCAAGGTGGTACATGGGAGTTTGTTTTGAGAGTGAGTTGAGAACAAGAGCTGCACGTGAACAGAGTGGCAGGGTAGAGAGTGAGAATGATGGCAAACCGCTATAGGATGGGAAAGGCTGGCAGTCCGAAAAGAGACAGTGACAATAACAGCCAAGTAAAGGCAGTGATAAGTATTATCTAGAAAAGCATGAAACAGATTGGTTGGGCAAAAGTAAACTCCAGTCTACTATGTCCAAAAGATCACAAACTGAAAATGAACATATCTGAATTAATAATGTTTACCATAATTGCTCCTTGGATTAAACCACAAAAGAAATCCCATTTTCACTCAGAAATATGATCTTCATAGACCATTTCTCCTCAGGCAGACTCTAGATGCTGCTGCTATTTACAGACAGTATTAACTGCATCTATCCTTTCTTTCCCACGTAGAAATCATGCAACAAAAGCTGTTCAGCAGGGAGTCCTTTTGTGCCATTTAATTTTTTACACTTTAGAGCAGAATTCAATAGTCTGGTTTCAAGAAATGCTACAGTTCCATCTCACTCATCCTCACCCGTTCTTCCCCTAACGTGATCTACGGCTACTGGGAAATGACATCTATTTAAGACGCAATCTTTACAGAAAATGCTGAGTAGTCTATATGATAGCCACATCAGGAACAAGTTTGAGAAGCATTTCTCTAGAAACGTGGATAATTCCGGTTGTATTAACAGATCTACATCGAGGTTGGTATTTTTTTCAACATTGCCTTCACTGTGCCCATTGAAAAAGATAATCCTGGCATCCTCTGGATCTTCTGTTCAGCCATGCTCATTCATAGGCCCAGGGCAGGCCCCTGAAGAGTTGCAAGGGCAGTGTCTATGTGTGCGACTGCAGAGGAGACAGGCAAAAGTGGCAAATGTGGACAAGAGAAAAAGAAGGCAATGCCCGTGGCAGTATAAAAGCACCTCCAGCGTGAACAGTAACAGGGAAGCGATGCAATTGGGAATTTTAGTTCAAGGGGACTTTACAGGCTCGAGGTAGACAGTTGTTTTTGTCAAAGCAGCAAACTCCTGAGAGACACTCATCAGCTAGTACAAAAGGTGAAGGTGACCACGCAGAAAGGCAAACATTGAGCCTACCCAAAAGGAGAAGGGTGGTCACGTCGATACAAAGTTCATGAATCTCTGGAGGAAAACAAAAATAGGAGGCACCAGACAAAGTACAAATGTCACAAAGTCTGGTGGCTCACGAAAAATGATCCACTATACAAAGAAGAAAGAAAAACTACCTGTAAGGAGGAGACAAAGCAGTCAATTAAAACTGACCCAGAATTAACACAGATGGAGGAATCACAGTACAGCCTGTGCATTTAAGAAGCTAGTGGAGAGTCGAACATGTTACTCAGAGGCCGGGGAGAGGTAAAACAGATCCAAATTGAATATCTGTAAGTGGAAATGATGATGATGAAAATACACTATACCCTGAATTTGGGAGAACAGCGGATGAGACATCACTTAAGAAAAAAATAAACAAATATGATAGACGCAGGCATAGGAATCATGCAAAATGAAGCGAGAACAAGACATCCTCCCTCCTCCAGCATTGACGTATTGACGAGCTGTGAGATGATGTCAAGCTGCCAAGTGTGTCTGTCGTTGAGGTCCCCAAAGGAGAACAGAGGGGACAGAAAACAATGAATGAATGGTCAACATGTTTCCAATGTTAACTAGTCTAACCCCACCGGTCCAGGGAAGGGATGGAGCAAAGCACGGAAGCCTAAGTTGTGGTTTAAGGGAGCGTGGGAACAGTGGAGGTGGGTAGAACTGGTCCAACTCCGGGTATGCCTGCAGGGGGAAGTTGGTCAGATTCCTGAAGGGTTTGGAGTTAGAGCGTGAAAGGACTCAAGATTCATCGCGCTGAGGTCTTCGGGCAGAAGAACCGGAAGGCAGATATACAGCAGGTAGATGAGTCTGACTTGAAAGGATCAGCTGGACGAGGAACCATCCACACAGACTTTAGCTGACAGCATTTCAACTTGATATTTAGAAATGTGTTTCTGTGTTGGTTTATACGGATGGCTCTGGTGGCCAGAGCTATCAGATGCTGTCACAAACATCCTCATCCTTCCAGAGATACGCCGAGTCCAAACTTTTGAAATAGCGCTTGGATGGGAATCTTTAGAACCGTTTCAGCTAGCCGGGCTCCCAGCCCGTTTGCAGACAGCATGGATTCTCATCAGAGACACACCGTGTAAGCGTCCAAGTGTCGTGGTTTGCCCTTTCCTCATCAAAACTTTGTGGAAACATGAGACCAACAGAAAGCTGTGCGCACGTCAACCACCAGCAGCTTGCCAGAACTCAGAGCTCAGGGCTTCTTCCACTGCTCCCTGTTAGCTGTGGCAGAAGGGTTTATCAGCATCATCTAGCACCAAGGAACATTCTAAACTTCCAGGTCTTACCTGGACATGTCCACGAAGTCAAGTGTCACCTGACAGATCAGCAAGAACAAAGGTATGACAGGATTTGTTGTTGTTTTTTTTCAAATATGCATTGACTTTATACAAAAGATGTAGGTGTGATCGAGGGTAGAAAATGAAGCATGACTGCATCTCGATGCCAATAGATGTAGAGGTGGGCCACAAACTGCTGTAGTTTTCATCTGTCAAAGTAGGAAAAAAGAATAACTGGATTTTTCTTTCACTACCTAAATGAAAAGGAACTGTTAAAGGGAAAAGGCATAATTTTGCCATTTGGGATTCTCTCTACTCAGTGCTCACCTCTCCCCCACCTCCCAGTGCTCTCTCCCCTCAGGGCGACACAGTCCTTTTAGCCTTTCCTCCCAGGCCCAGGGGAGCCCACTCACGCATGCGCACACCCATGGGGATCAGGCACAGACAATGACGGGGGAGGGCACAACACCACAGGTGCTGGTCACAGAGGCTAATGGAGGACAAAGCCTGACTCACTCACTCACTCTATAACAAATTACAGTTACCCAGATCTGCTCCCAGGAGGCCATTTAGAAGAATTAGGAAGCAGACATGGATCCACAGGCTTAAGTGAAGGACATCATGCAGATTCCCGCCAAAACTGAAATGCAGGCTAAAGTGAAACTTTTCTTGGGCTTGAAAAAACTTCTAACCAGGCCTCAGGTTGTGTTTCATTTTCATGCTGTGTTTGCATACTGCACGGCTTCCTGGTTCCAGTAAAAGCAGAAGTGCCAAAATATGTCAATGAAATTTCTCCTCAACACCGAAAGGCCAGGTGCTAACAGTCAACAGCATGGCAGGAGGAAGCTGCAGATCTTCCTAAGTCACCGGAACCTTCTGTGGTGGAGCAGTCCCATGACCGGTCATGGCCTTCATGTTGGTCTTTTCTACACATGCTTTGAATTTCTGGCGCAGCCTCACACAGGGTCCTGAAGCACTGAGGGAAGGAGACAGCTTGATTTTCCACTTGTGAGTGAAAGAAATCAAAATGCTCAGATAAGCTCCATCCCTAACAGAGCCAGACAGGATCACAGTCTTGGTCCCTCATCAACGGACAAAACAGAACTTCTGCTTAAGGGCAAGTCACTATTCCTTACGGCTCCTTCAGCAGAAGCTGCTGTGTCTCATCATCCAATCGTCATCTGAAATCCACTGAGAACAGGGTTGTTAAATCGGGGGCTACAAGCCTGTGGGCTTCTACAAGAACACTGGGCTCTCTGTCATGTGTCGATGACATCAGCATTGTTAGATAACTGCACCTTTCCACCCCCAGATGGAAGGCCGAGGCTGCAAGGAAGGGTATTCAGAAGTCCTTGACAAGTTTCTGTCAAAGTCGACACATTCAGCTTTAAGCCATCAGCAGTGGCCAACTGGAGGCCGGAGTGAGGGGTGGAGTTTCCTGGAGAAAAGTCTGGCACATGTAGGAAACCACATCTCTGTGGTCTCGTCTGACTGGACGTCATGGGGGCGCTAGCACTGGACAGTGGTTGAGGAAAACAGATGTGCACAGCTGTCTGTCACTGGCAGCTTTCTCGCCTGGGGGAGGCTGAACTCTGCTCCCGGAACACAGAGGGGCACCTGAAAGGCTGAAGGGTGTGTGGGCTGGTGGTGGCTGGCAGCGGTGGATCGCCTGTGGTGTGGGGGACGGACTGAGGCGGCCTCCCCAGAGCAGGCCAGGCAGGCCGAAGCATCTTGGTGAGCGCCGATGGCATCCAGCGTCCTCTCACTGTCCCTCGGCCATCACCTCACAGAGGCTGCCCAGCGGTTGCCCGCTGCGGACAGGTCTGGAGTCCCGGCCACAGAGCGCACAGAGAGGGCCAGGTAGCTACCCAAATGTCCAGGACAGCGGAAGCGTTTCTGCGGCGACGCCTGGAGGCTGAGGAGGATGCCCTGGGCAGCCTGGCCTGAGGGCCGGCGCGCAGGTCGAGCAGCAACACCGCGCTGGCTGTTCCTCGAGAGTCGCCGGTTGAGCGGGGCCGGCAGCTGGCGCGGGGTGTCGCGGCAGTAGACGCTCAATACATATTTACAAGATGAATGAATAAATGAACAGATGGACGCATTCTTGGGAAAGGCCAATTAATCCCAACTGGAGAAGATTCAGAAACCTTCTTCACACTTGAGCTGGCTCGTGAGGAGGACGAGGTGCTTCAGCGCGAGGACGCTGCGGCTGGGAAGGACCCCGGGCAAAAGCTGCCCAGAAGTCTTGGGGCCCGGCGGGGGAGGGAGATGGAGGTGGCACACAGGACACGTCGGTTACTGGTGGGCTGAGGACGCAGAGACTGGGCCGTGCAGGCCTCACCGCCTCCGCTCCTCAGGCCAACAGCACCTGTGCCCTAAGATGGCCTTAGGATGCTGACTCTTAAGTCCTTCCTGGACCTGCAGAACCAGAGGAGGGTCCCCGCACTGTGCCCTCGTTAACCCCCCACAGACTTCTGCCCGCTAGAGTGGGGGAACTGCTGCCCCACAAGTCAATCCACAGCCCATGTTTCCCAGACTGCAATGAGAGGTGCAGTAGCTTGTGCGTCACACGACACTGAATAAGAAGGACTTGACCATGTGTGTGTTTCTCGAAACATCATCTGGTTAAGAAGAGAGCGCGGGTCAGAGCAGGGGAGTCGGTTAGGAGGCTGTTGCAGAGAACCGAGGCCCGAGGATTGCGGTCACCATTTCACACCCTAGAAAAGGGAGACACAAAACATTTTTGTTGCTGCTTTTGCTTTACAGACGATCAATGACAGAATCCCTGAGACAAATCGGAAATGGTGTCAGCTGGCCCTAAAGTGAAAACATGAGAACCTTAGTGGGGAGGGGAATGGGTGAGGCACCCCAGAAACAAGAACGGGGGGGTGGTGACAGGAAACCTACCTGCAAGGCTCACACCGGCCCAACCTTTAAGTGAACAAGACAGCAAGAAAACAAATCACCCCATCAAAACCGGGTAGAAGGACTAAATAAACATCTTTCCGAAGAAGACAGATGGCCAACAGACACATGAAAAACTGCTCATCATCACTTATCATTAGGGAAATGCAAATCGAAAGCACAGTGAGAAAGCAGCGCACACAGTGAGAATGGTCCATGTCAAAAATGCCTGTGACAACAAAAGCTGGCCAGCACGTGGAGGAAAGGGAATCCTCGTACACCAGGGATGGGACGCAGACGTGTCCAGCCCCCATGGAAAATGGGATGGAGGTTTCTTGAAATCGCAAAAACACAGCTACCTCACAAGGCAGCAACTGCCCTCCTAGGTATCTAGCCAGATACTGCAAAGACATTAATCAGAAGGGATAGCTGCATTCCTCTGCTCACTGCAGTACTGTTCACTGCAGCAGAGTTCTGGAAACAAGGTAAATACACAAGGACAGATGAGTAGATGAAGAAGTGGTGGTATATACACATCACGGAACACTACTCAGCTCTAACAAACATGAAATCTCATCACTTGCACCAATGTAGATGGAACTGGAGGGGCGATGCTACGTGAACTAAGTCAGAAGGGGAACAGCAAGTAATAGGTGATTTCACTTATGTGTGCAATATAGAGAAAATAAACAAAGGAACAGAAATTCAAAACCAAAACAAGCTCGAAATTTCCTGTAGAATTTAAGCTACCAAAGGGGGAGGGAGAGGAGAGAACAGCAAAAGGGGGGGGGGAGGGCACCTCCAGGGGAGATTATGGTAGAGCTTCATCGGTGCTTTGTGGTCAACATGATGCTGTGACATTCTTCTGAAGAATTGTGAACCTCTTACCCCTGATCCATAGTGTGGTAAACCACTGTCACATCGATAAAAAGACCACAATTAAGTATATATCCAGAAATAAGGATTAGAAAAAGAATGTGCACTTCATCAAGCTCACTAGGGGGCTGTGCCACGTTTTAGGAGAACCCACTCTACAGAGACTGACTGAAATGTTATTCTAGAATAAGGAGCCAAGGTACATGTTGTGATGGATAGCTTGGCTCTCGCGATGAACAGAGACTCAGCTTCAGAAAAATAGAAGGGAATAGAGAACAGGTTAAGGCTAAGGGTAGGTTTCCTGAGGCCAAGAAGTAGACTCTTCCAGCTCCAAGGGCTACGGACTTGACCACAGGGTCATTGAAGTCATGAAGCTGGGAGTCTAGATCTTTGAGGTTCTCTTCTTATAATTCCAGTAAGAAGCATCTCCTTCCATAAGCAATTCGCACATCCCTGAATTTTAAAAGTACTTGAATAATTGTTTGCACGAACACTACAAACTCTGTGAATGATTGGATGAGCTTTGACATCATCAAAGAAATAAAAGGCCCTTCCATGGTCCTTTCCTTGAGAAGGTGGTAACATACTCCAAGAGAGAAAGTGCAGAAATGAAACTCCAGTATAAGTTCAAGATGATACATAATAAAAGTCCTGGCAATGGGAAACAAACTAGCATCTACTGCCCCAAGGGGACAGACACCCACCTCTCCCAGAGGGACCAGGGCAGAAACCATTTCTTAGAAAATATCACTCTTGAGCTGGGTCTTGACAGAAGCAACGGTAACTTCAGAATCTTCCAGCACACCACGTATCACCAATGTACCATGAAAGATAGAACCAGCACTAACGGGTGAGGAAAAGAAGACAGCAGCAGCCAACCACAGAACCAAGGGAGAGGCCTTACTTCACACACATCCTTGGAAGTGGCTGGAGCATTGGGTTGGCGGACAGGAAATATTTTTGGCATTATATTTGAAACCTTCTCTTGCTACCCTGTTCACTCCTTGGTCGTATGACCTTGAAATGGTAATGGATCCAAGCTCAGCCATGCTCGGGGGTGCTAGAAACGTAGGCAACTCCGAAGCTCTTCCCACCACTCAGCCCCTCCAGCAAGGTGCTCCAGGGCGTATTTCTGATTCCCAGCCTGCACAAAGGCAAGGAGTGGCCAAGCATGAGAGCCTTGTTAAAACTGGGGTGGTCTTCTTTCTACCTATTATCTATTATCTCTAACTACACATGTGTTTTTTAAATGCTAGTCTTGCTTCTGTCATAATTAAAGCAATGAAATTCTTGGTCAAGGAGTTCAGCTGGGTCCTTCAAAAACTGGCCAGAAGCTCTTTAAAGGCTTCAGGAGGCAAATTACATTTATAAAATAAAACCTTGACCACATTCATTCACTCCTATTTTATATTTATATGGTGACTTTTGTACTAGATATTCAAATGTGCTTCATTATGCTTTATGACTGTCATTTGCATACTGAAATAATATTTGAACTGAGGCACTTGGGAGTGATTTATAATGTTTTCAACAGTCCCCGTGCTTTAGAACGAAGGCGATATAGATCCACACAATTGGAGGACTTTAACTGCAGGGTTTCATCTCACTCGCACTCGGCCTAAACCTGTCATTAAAGATGATGAGCTGCTAATAATACAAAGGCAGCCGCAGCCTGGTGGTTACTGTCATGAGCGTGCGCCTGAGCCTTCGCTGCTCTTCCCGGTGTAGCTGGGGATTGCCCTGGGCACCGTTCTCACTCCCTCGGCTGGAGGGCTGTCAAGTGCCCCACTGCCAAGGTTTCCAGGCTGCCAGCTAGAGCCTCGAAACCGTGAGCTAGGAGATCCAGAGGCCCTGTGGGTACTGAGGTTGTGTCTGCTACAGAGACTGAAACACGTTTTCTGTAAAGCTTAGGCGTAGGGCCTTCTGGGGGTCACAAGTGCTTGGAGTCCACAGGGCCGTGGGCCTCAGCTCCCATCGGTGTAGCCCTGTGCGCATGCTTCGCGTAGGATGCTTGCACGGGACACGCCGTTGCAGGAAGGTCCTCAAGAGTTTACAACACTTTGAAAATCAATGGCTGAATAGTTTGCGGAGGCTGTGTCTTGGCATAGCCTCTCCTTGAGAAAAGCTCTGCTCCTGGTAGCCTAATCTGGGAGCTGAGCTTCAGGCCCTGCTATGAGATGCATTGTCCGTCACCACATTCAGCTATGGAAACCCTGAATTCAATACGTCTTAAAGGGGCATGAAGGTTAAATGGGGGCATCCAGAGAAGAACATGAAGAGACAACAGGGGAGCGTGAGTGGAGTCAGAGCCACAGGAGGACCTAGCAAGATGGTGCTAGTCTGCAAGCGAGAGAGAGGTCTCAGGAGAAAGCAATCCTGTCACCATCTTAACCTTGGGATCCAGGCCTTCAGTGCTGTGAGAAAATACATGCCTGTGTTTCAGGGTTAGGGGGGCAGGGCAGAGTCAGCAGTGCAGGTTGAGGAGGTGCAGCCATGCGTTGGAAAGAAAACCAAGAGACTGTGGTGTCACGCCTGACAGCAAAAGAACACTCTTCCAGAACAGGGCGTGTTTCCCTGTGCCGAAAGCTGCACTAGGTCAAGGAAGATGAGAACGAAGACTGGACGGTTCAATTAAGCGCAAAACAGCTTATTGGTCTCACAGGAGAGAAGACACGTCATGTCAAGATGCGTGTGTGGGGAAACTCCTCACAGCTTCCCCTTTGCCGGTGAAGAGGAAGCATGGTGAGCAGCAGAACGTGCAGGTGGAGAGGACCAAGTGGGAGGGTGGGGATGCAGCGAAGAACTGCAACCGTCACCTTGGCAAGCAGGAGAGTGTGAGGTGCTGACTAATGGCCTTCGATGACTGAGCAACACAAAGAAGCCACGTCAGGGTCACGGTCATGAGCTTAAACAACAGGCAGCATCCCTCTGGGGCTGCCCAGTTATGTGTGGCTGCTGGACTTGGGAATAAAGAGAGGACAGAGATGATGTTGAGGATCTATCCGGAAAGCCGGGATAACGCCTGGCCATGGAGGTCGGGAGGAGAGGGAGGTCATGCAGCAAGATCAAGATGACCAGAATGTAGGAGCTGTGGCTCCAAGGGTCTGCTGGAGTTGATGGGAGGGTTGGAGTTTGGATTAGGAAGCAGGTAGTGGTGGAAAGACAGCATCGGAGGCATGAGACTCAAGTTGCAGGGATGGCAGCTCCTGGAAGGGCAAGAGGGAGCCCAAAGGCCCATGGGAGTGACAGAAAGAAGGGGTGGAGGGTGAGGTCCTAAAAGGAGGGGAAAAGGTTAAAGAACTGAGAGCCAGGTCGGTGGAAGGACCATCTATATCAGGTCGAAATCCCCAGTAAGTGATGGAGCGGTAGTGTTAGCAAGACCGCCACGAGTCCGGAGCCAAGAAGGAAGAATCTAGAGGAGGTCCCCAAGGGCCGCTAGGGGAGAGAAGCGACATGGGAGAAGACAGTAGCTCCTGGCGTGAAACTGAAACCTCACCACACACTTTGCAGGGTGCACACCTCCAGGCTAGTTTGCAAAAAGGTTCTGGGCCATGTTTAGGATTTCAGATGTTCCGGTTCAGCCCAGCAACTGCATTTTGACCCCTAATTCCTAGTTTCCTCCCTAAACCTTCCCCTGTCAGCTGCCTGGTCCACCCTTAGACCATTTTTCCAAAGTCGACCCCTGACTGTACCCCCACCTTCTGTTGTCATGGACAAACCTCCTGATTTTGCTTGTCCTTTTGGACTCGTAGTGCCCGTGACTAGGTGCCTGCCATCAAGCCGTCTCTGACCCTTCTCCTATGGCCCCACCTTCTTTCCTGCTCAGACAGATTACCGTGCCTCATGGTTCCAATCTAGCAGAGCATCAGGGTCAAGTGGTTACATTTGTGCTGATCGGTGTGTTGCGGCACATGAATAAATGGTCTAGGTCAAGTATAATCAAAAAGTAGCTTTGGTTTAGCTAAAAGGAACTTTTCCTTTCCGAATAGGGTCATGAATTGCATAGCAAGCCAAGTCACCACTCTGTGGGAACTAGCTATTGTGATGGAAACAAGTGGAAATGTGACCAACTTGTCATCTTCCATGGGTGGTGTTCACAGATGTCGTAGATGCCATAGAAGTCATAGAATGCCATGCACTCATTCATAAAATAATTAATAACTACCTTCTATGGATAACTGCTAGGCAGTGAGAGAGCAGGGAAGAGCCCAAACAAAGGCCCAGAACTGAGAGTACTTCCAGTCAAGAGATAGAGACTGAAATCAACACAACACATGCATAAGGTGACTTTGGAAAATGACATGCAATTTTAAGCACAATGGACATGTAGGGGGCTGGCTTGGTGGCAAGCATCATTCTGCGTGCCTTTATGCCCACTGGCCCACCCAACCCTTTACTAATCTTATACATCCGGTCTTCTTGTTATCCTATTTCACAGATGGTGGAAGTGAGGCCCAGGGAGATTGAAAACCTGACTTCTCAATCAGCCAGGAAGCCAGGAGCCATTCAGGAATCTGGACACATGGGCAAGTTGTTCCTTTGTGTTTCCATTTCATTCCAGCAAACTAGGAGTCTAACCATCACCACGCCCTTGGTACAGGGCTGGCTGCTAATGAAGGAAATGCATGTGTGGAAAGGACTCGGGACTATTTCCAGCTAACAGCAAGCGATAGCTTTTAGCCCCGTTTTACAGACACAGAAGCCTGGTCTGAAGAGGTTAGGGATGACCCTAAGTCCGCGCACTGAGTGATGGGAGAGGGCAAAGGCTACCCACAGGGCAGCCCTGGGCACATCCGGCCCCTGCCTCATGGCCCTGAAGCTTGGGCCTGGGCACTGAGGAGTTAACCAGGGGCTAAAAATACATCCGATTCCAGCTCTGTTCCCAGGCCTGGAGACACGCAGCGCGCTGAATCGCAGAATTAGGACATGTGTGGTGTTAAACCGTGGCACCGAATCACAAGGAAACAGCTAGAGGAGGAAGGGCATTCAGTCACACGAGGAAAAAGTGAGAAATAAGCAATATGTCTCTGTTTTTCTGATCATCGGATTACTTGCAGTCCCCCACACATGCATTACATGCCTCCGGATTTCAGATCCGAAGGGGAAAATCATGCTGTACATCCAGGGCGTGTTTGACCAGCTCGAGCCACACCGGAAGGACGTATCGAGCAGTCTCGGGGCCAGCAAGGCGGCCTTGGTGGGTCTGTCCAGTCTCCTATTCCCAGTTTATGAAAATTCTACAAAGTTAAGGATTCCGTCAGGCACGATCGCGGCCAATATTGATCACTCTGAACCCTGCGTCACCCTTGAGGCTCTGGCTTGTCAATACTTGCTGGGACAGTGGAGGGGCTCATGTGAACCCCTACCCCAAGCACCGCTTTATCCTGAGGCAGGGGATGGAGAGACCCCCTTGGGCACTAGTCTGACACGTCAGGATCCACCCTCCATGCTCAGGGCCTGAGAGCTGCCCTCTTCCATCCTGCCAGCACGGACTTCACAGCCAGCCAAGCACCCAGGAGCCCCCCAAGCACCAGGAGGGGGTCTTGCTTTTCCACGATGGAAAACACGCCCTGTCTTCTGCACGGAACTGGCCTGCACCTCTCCTTGCCCAGGGAAGTCCTGCCGCCCGCACTGCCAGGCCTGCCAGGCCCGGAGACCAGAGCAGATTCCTGTGAGCACCGCTGTCCGGCCATTGACCATTTTCCTACTAGTCTCTTACCTGCAGTCTCTGGTGCCCACAGGCTGCGCACTCCTGCAGGCAGTGGCCCAGGCTATGCTGCGGGCCCTTCTGAGTCTCTGTCAGGACCCAGGGAGGGGGCACTGGAGGTGGAGGAAGAAAAGGGAGGGGGAGAGAGGACTGGAGGGAGGATAGGGAGAAGGGAGATCTGCTGCAGCCAGCCAGCCAGATGGGCCTTGGCTTCAGATTGGCCCTGGTAGTTCTGTCAGGAACCAGGGAGGCTAAAACCTGAAGAGCTTTGTGAGAAGTCCAGTGTTCCGGTCTGAAAACTGCTAGACCTGTTTGCACTATTCAAAGCAGAAGAGCCTCCTTCTCTCCCCTCCCCCCTCCCCTCCCCCTCTCCCTCCCTCTCCCCTCCCCCTCCCTTCTCCCTCCCTTCCCCCTTCTTCCTCCTGCCTTGCTCTTCTTGCCATGTGGACTCCCCCTTAAGCACCCCTGAAGCTCCCCCAGATGCAGAGGTTGGTGGCGAGAAAACTCGCACAGCTTCTGGTGCACCCCCTCCTGGCTTTAAGGTCTTCTGCAGCTCGTTCTCTGTCCTCCATTCAATTCCCCAAAGCGCCAGGAGCGCCTTCCATTCTTTGAAAATTTGCCTCCCCCCCCCCATGGCATTCAAAACCATCAGCATCTTTCAGGCGATTTGTCTCCAAACCTAAAGCATTCATGCTAATTTCCCGAAATTTCCATCTCACCATTGTGCAGTGGTTTCATTTCCTTTTCAAGGCCAACCTCAGAATTTTCAAGGCTTTGTGGCAGCCTCTGATAGTGTGAGAAGCAGTTCTTTCCAAGCGCCAAGAGAGGCATCTGCTGCAAGCCCCCCCCCCTCCTTGGAGCGTGAGGAACCCCCCCCCAGCCTGCAATGCAGTCAGCCTCTGTTGCCATGGACTAGAGCTGCCTGAGCCCAGCAGCTCTGTGTGGGGTCTTCTTCCATGCCACTGCTCTTCTCCCAAGACCCTGGGGTCTCCGGGGACTCACTTCATCAAAGGGAGGGTGGGTCTGCAGGATGGGACGCAGGGGGGGTCATGTGCTTGAAAGCCCTGCTTTGATAGCCTCGTTCTTTTCTCCCATCTTAATTTTTCCCTCTATTCAGAGCACATCAGTGGACGCGCCAGGCTCTCTCTTTATGGTAGTTTGGTTGGTTGTTTAATCAAAAGTGAATTAAAATTTAAAAGGCATCAGGAAACACACCCTGGGCGCAAAGGACTGCAGGTTAAGTTCCACTAAGACAGCGCTGCCTGCACCACCCACCTCGGCTTCCTGAGGTCCTGGGGCGCTTTGCCCCCTGGGCATGCGCAGGGCACAGCCCCTCCCCCTGGCCCCCATGAGCTATGGCAGAGTTGGAGCAGTCAAGTCATGGAGGAAACCTGTAGGAAAGCGGACAGCGGTGATTCATCCATCCTGACAATCAGAGTCACCTGGCTGCTGGCTGCAAGTAGAGGCGGCGCAGCCCCGACGGCTGACTTCCTGCTGCCCATTTCAATAAGGGAGAGGAGGATCCATATTTTCATGCTACCCTTGGGAGTCAGTGTTCTGTAGCATATTCATGAAGTTGTGTGTGTATCACCACCCAGTTTTAGAACATCACCCTCATCCTCTAAAGGAAACGTCACTCGGTTGAGTAGTTCTTTCTCATCCACCCATCCCCAGTCGTGGCGATCACTCACCGACTTTCCATCTCCATGGACTTGCCTGTTCTGCACAGTTCATTCAATGGAATCACATGCTATACAGACTTCTGTGTGGGACTTCATGCAACTAGCATGATGCCTGCAAGCTTCACCCATGCTGTCACATGTTACAGTCGCCCCTCCTTTTCATGGCTGAATAATACTCCACTGCAGGCACATGACATTCCCTCTGCCCATTCTCCAGTGCGTGAATGTTGGGGTGTCCCTACTCTTGGACAATGCTGCTACGAGCTGGGGCCATGCAGATCCTGGCACAAATCCCTGCAGGATGGCATGCTATCTGGCATGCTCCAGAGTCCTGGAGGGGAGGAAACCAGAGCCAGCCCCGGGGAAGGACATGCCCACACTGGTGCCAGGAATCAGCGCAGAGCTGGACCCAGAGCCCGGAGCGCCTGACTTTCCGGCCAGGAAAGTGCCCCTTCCCCACGGTGGCGGTCCCTGTCAGAACTCTGTGCGAACTTTTTAAAAATATTTCTCCCCAGGGGTTTGGAAGCGTCCTTAGGACAAGCTGCCATAACTGCACGATCCGTAACGGGTGAGGTGCTGTCAGCAGCTGAGTTGAGTAACTGCTCCTACCGAACAGTAAGAACTCACTGGAAGAGGACGGATGGCTTCCTGGGGACCGTCGCTCATTTAGCATGGCTTGAAGAGTGGATAATAGAACCATTGACTCACCTACCTGGAGGAAGTTAAAGTCGCTTCCGTTTCTCCCCTGGATACCCTAGAGTGGCATTGAACGCTCTTTCTGGGAAGCGTTCTCCACTTGGCCGACTGCTCCTGTCGCTGAACTTGAACATTTGAAGGAGAAACAGCTGGTGAACAGGCAGAACAGGCCCCATTTTTTTGGCGCAGCGTGACTTGTAGGGCCAAACGCCCATTAGAGACGTATTTTCTAGGCACCGAATACTGATTGAAGATGCAGTTAACTATGTATGAAATTTCAGCTCCTCAATTAATTGGGGGCGCTAAATTATGGCTGCTCCGAAGAGCAGGAAGACTTCATGAAAACAGAATCTGTGAAAGAGAATTCTCCCCAGTTAGGAGCAAGCAAGGCCTCCGGGCTGCGTTCATGCTGACCTTCAGCAAGAACAGCTCACAGCCTGTCGGTGGATGCGGTATGGGGGTGGGGTGGGGGCTCCATTTGAGGCTGACCAAGAGGAGCCGGGAAAAGTCCAATCCACGCAGGCCAGACCAACTCTAAGTCCTACAATCAAATCAGCCTGAGCTTGGTTTATTAATCAACATTCACAACATGAACCGCTTTCCTCATCCATGCTTCACAGAGCTCTGGCCTCTGCTCGGTGGCTCTCAAAGCAGTTCCTCTGTAGACAAGGCAAGCACCTAGCCCACAAGAGGCGCTCGGTGGGTGCTTTCAATGCATGAACTGATGTTGGAGGTTTAACCAAGGACATGGGTCCTGTCCTTGAAATCTTGCAATGGCCATAAGTGAAATTCTAGAAAGTTCCAAAGTGATAATGATTGAGGCCATACTGATGGGACAGGGAAAAAATGGAATCCAAAATTCTAAGGAGACACATTCAAATATCAGAATGGGACCAAGGTCAGGAGACATACAAGGACATGCTGATCTTGAAGCGGCCTTCTGGCAAGGTAGGGTATTATCAGAATCTTCTAGCGGTGACTATAGAAAAGGTGTTCCTAGAGCACCCAAGGGATATAATTGATAGAGAACAGAATGGAGTTGACAAAGAAGGAGAGAAAAGAGGACAAGCAAGGAAGATGAGTGGGAAAGCATGTCCTGTGCCCGGGAGGGAGGTCGGGGGCCTTCAGCCACCACCTTAGTCCCATCTTCTGCCATCATGTGCAGCGTTTCCCAAGCTGGCGCCCACACAGGGGTGCCAGGCCCCTTGCACTTGGGACCCCTTCCGGCTCAGCAGGACCCACGCCTCTATCTACAACGCTATGGATTTGATGGCTGCTGCCACTGAGGCCCCATGCCTTTAAGGTCAGTTCCCATATCTGGGGGGAGAACGGGTGACTCCTTTTGAGGAGCTTGTTTGGCCCATGGGCCAGCAACGTGATGCCCGGCTGCCTCAAGTTGAAGTCCCGGTCATGCAGTGAGCTCCCATGTTCTCCGCGCTGCTCCCGCACCGCTTATCATCATGCTTCCAGAAGATTCCTCCATTGTCCAGATATTCAGTAAGCACTCACCATGTGCCTGGCACCAGAATATGGCAACAAACATGGCATTTTCAGTCCGGGGTAAACACAGAGGTTAAGTCATCGGCTCACACTGGGATCAGCAGCGTCAGCAAGCCAGGCCATCCCCTGCTGAAGCTCCACGGAGTGACCCGCCTTGCAAAGTGACCATACTCCAAAAAGTGAAGGAAAGCCCTCACTTTCAGAGCTTCATGGGCGCGTTACATGAGGCCCATGGGAAGGGAAGCAGCTCCATCATGGCTGCCATTTCTCAAGTGGCTCCAGGCTCCTGGGTGGGCACAGCCTTGAGAGCCCGAGATGAGCAAAGGGGCACAGACACAGCACAGTAGGCACAGACACCCCCCGCAGCACCACAGGCTCAGCCACTCTGTGGGCTTCGCACCCGGGAAAAGCTTTTCCACTTTACCATGGACTTCGACAAGCCTGCCGGGAGAATGCAGGGGTATGTACGCGTGTGCGTGGAAGCTGGTCTCCCTTAGAAGAGCCCGCAGGCCGCCTGCAAAGAGCAGGCATGGAGCTGAACCTTCTGCTATGGCGGGGACACGCAGGCCCTGGGACAGGAGTGGAGAGAGAACCCTGGGCCTACCTGGAGCTGCTGCCAGTGACCCCCAACGAGATCCAAGTGTGGGGTGCAGGCACTTGGAAATAGTTGTGGCCCAACAGGGTAGGAATGGATTCCACAGAGGCCCAAGCCCCTGGGCGTGAGGGTGAGCCTCCCTAAAGCTGAAGGTGAGGCGCAGGGGAAGGTGGGGTGTTGAACGCCTAATTCGACCCCTGTGAACACTTGTGTGTTTGTCCCTTGGATGATGGCAATGGTCCATGGGAGTCGTAGGCTGTGGGCTGAGGGGAAAAGGGTGCAAGGAGACCTCATGAGCCACAGAAGATGGCCGCCTCAAGACGAGACGTTGGCCTGCTCCTTCCTTCCGAGCAGCGCCCTCAAAGCGCCCGGGGAGCAGAGCTGGGCACGTGGCTGTGTGGGCCTGCGCTCCTGGCTGTGGCGACGCTGTGCTTAGCGCTGTGGGGGGCGCACACTACCTTCTTGACGACACCTGCGGAACACAGTGTGACGCGGCTGGGCGCGCCTGACTCAGGCACTACAGTGATGTCTGCGGGAGATGCTGCTGAGCGACACAGGCCCGTGTCTGCCACTTTGGGGACATATGTTGAGATTGTTTTCAACAGAGCTGGATGCATGAATGTGATCGTGGTGATAGCTCTGGGACATTGGAGGGGAGCAAGAACACAGCACCCCAACATAGGTCTTTTGGCCAAAGGCTGGATTCCCAGGACAGGCCCTGAAGTTCGGTGGAGGCTGTTTGCCACGTCAGTACATCAAGCACCATGCCCCCATCTCCTGATCTTTTTCCAACGGACTTGGCACAACTTACTCTGCATGCCTTTGCCTCTGGCGCCTTCCTTGATACGCTCCCCGAATGACCTCCCTTTCTTCTCTCCAAGTCTCTCATCTTAACCAGGTCCTTTAAGATGGCACCTGAGGCCCAGTAAAGAGTTTTTATCAATCTGTCTGAGGTGGATTTGATTATTCGCCAGCTTAGAAGACCCCAGGGGACTATGGGATGATGTGTCATTTGTGTCCAGTCAACACCCTGTGGGTGGAGGAGAGCTGAACAGCAAAGATCAGGTAGGATCTTCCAGGATGTGTGAAGAAAAACCAGATCATGGAAAGTTCTGAAATCAAAGAGAGACACTGAAACACAAGGACCTTTTTGGAGCCCATGAAAATTCTGCTGAAAGGGTCAGTAAGATGAAGGCAGAAGAGTAGTGGGTCCTGGAACGCAGTCATTGGTGATCTTGACAAGGCCCTAAGGGTTTCAAGAATGAATGGGCTGAGGGAACTGAGGAGAATCTCTGGAAACATTCATCCGTTCGTTACACTGATGCGAATCAAAGAAGACACACCTGGAGGGAGACTGTGATCCACAAAGGCTTTTGCTTCCCTTTCTTTAAACAGGAGACATGAAAATATAAAAACACTGAGGGAGAAGCTCAAGAAGTACAGATAGGGCACCTATGGCGCCCAGCGACGCACTTGTCATGCATGATCTCAGGGCAGGTGCCCAGCAACATGCTGCCTACTCACAGTTGAGCACAGTGATGCTGGGACTCTTAGAGATTTGCCCAGGGCCCCACAGTTGCTAAGTGACTGAGCCTGTGTGACCCAGGCTAAAAGCGCCTGCATTCACCTCCTCTGCTCTAGACACAGAGGATGGGCGGCCCCAGGTGTCCCAAGGGCCACAGGAAGAAGTGCTCTCTAGGGGACTGGTCTTTGACAGCACACATGTCTCCATGGTAACAGCAGATAAGGAGGAGAGGATGGGGCAGATGCCAACACCACACACGTGGCCAGGGAAGGGCGGGGCACGACTGAGAGACTATTTTCTCGTGATGCCTACTTTCTCTGGAATGTGAGATTTCGGTTATGTGCTGCGAGTGAAAGGCTAAAGTAGGCCTAGGATGTTGAGGAGGGTAGCAAAGATACGAAACTGTGGGCACCACAAGGAAAGGACTACGCCATGTTCAAGACCCACTTGAAGTCAAGAGCTAAGAATTGAAAATGCGAACAGTGGTGTGAATTTCTTCAGCAATGACCAGATGCTGACGAGCAATAGCAGCTAACTTAAACGAATACTTAGAATGTGTCAGGCTGCACGCTAAACACTCCTACACGTTATCTCATTAAATGTGCTCGGTAACTATGAAAAAGGTTTGTATTATTTCAGTGGGAGGTAGACCTTAGTTTTCTTTTTCCCTTGCATCCCCACCTCACTAGTCATCAAGTGCTGCTGAGTTTTGCTTCATCACATCTCCTCTTCATGCCCAATGGTCTTCCTCTACCCAGAACTTTCTGGCCTCTTGTGCGAATGGCCATCTCCCCCCCCACCACCACCTCTGGTCAACCTCTTCCTTCCCCTCTGTGCTCTGCCCCGTGCATCTTCCTCATGGCTACTGGAATAATCTACCTTCAGGAGCATTTTGATTAGGCTCCTCCCAGACTTAACGACCAATAATGGCTTCACACTAAATCTTGAATCAATTCCCAGCTCTTCAGATGAAGAGTTAAGATCCTTCATCAATTGACCTCACTAGGTTTTGCCCATTTTATTCATTATTCCACATTCTTTCTGCATGAGGGTTTCTAAAAGTAAAGGGCATTCATGACTGTGAATGTGACGGGCTCCATGTTTTTATTTTATGCTATGGCCACTACATAGATGCCTGTGAGAAAAATAGCCACTAATTTGGAGAATTCTCTTAAACCATAGATGGCTACTATTTCATCATGTTTAAACCGACAGCTCATAACATCCAAACCCGACCTCATCCTCCTCCTGCAACCCCTCTGCCCAGTCTACTGCAATCACATTTCTCATTACAGCCAGTGGCACTGCTCTCCACCAAGCTGCTCAAAATAAAAAATTGAAGGCCATCTTTGGGTCCTATCCATTGTTTCTGTGGAATGATGTGAATACATTAAGGTGCAAACAACTTACACATAAAGTTCAAGGAGTATCTGCACATGGACACACCCATGCAGCTCCCACTTATATCGAGATATGGAACATGCATATGATCTGACAGGCTCCTTGGTGTCCCTTCACGGTCAGTCCCAAGAGCCAGAGATAACCATGACTGTCATCTTTGAATACTTTTGCTGGTTCACACATAGCCATCCATTGAAATCAGGTATACACCCAGACATGGAACTGGTAGGATCCTGGACAAGTTATATTTAACTTTAGGAGATGCTATCAGACAATTTTCCAAGTGGTTCTACCAATTTCCACTCTTAGTAGCAGTGAGAGGATTAATTGTTCCACATCCTTGCCAACAATTGTCAGACTTTTTAATTTTAGACCCCCTCAGACAGATGTGTTGAACTATCTCATGTGACTTCAATGTGCATTTCCCTAATGACTGCTCATGTTGAGGGCCTTTTCATATGCTTAGTGGCCATCTGAAAACCCTCTTTTAATGTGATGGTTTGAGCCTTTTACCGAGAAACTTTACGTTGGACTGTCTTTTTCTTCTTGCTATGTAGAATTTCTTTATATATTGTAGACCTGGGTTGTCTGACAGATGTGAGAGAGCCTTCTCATCTGTGGTTTGCCTTTTCATTCTCTGAATGACATCTTTTTATGAACAGAAGCTCTTCATTTTAATGAAGGGCATATATCAATCTGTGATTCTGTAGTTTTCGAGTCTTATTTGAAAATCTTTGTCTAGCCCCATTTTGACTTTGATTCCTATCTCTTCTTTAACTCCCTCACAACCAGCCACCAATTCCTGTTAGCCATACCTCCAAAATCTAGTCCAAATAGGTTCAATGTTTTCCACATCCACCACTAACATCACAACCCAAGCCCCTGTTATCTCTCAACTAAACAATTGCACCAACCTCCTAATTGGTCTCCCCGCTGTGAGAATCCTCTCCAATTATTTTCCACACTGAAGCCCCATTTTTGAAATGCAAATATAGCTTTGTCACTTCCTTGCTGAAACCTCATCGCTGCCTCTCCATTTTTATTGCAGTCTTTTATGTTATGATTCTTTCTTACCTCTTTGGTTTCATCTGCTACCACTCCAACCCTAGTCTCCCAGCTCTTTAACCAGTCACACTGATTCGCTACTTCTTTGAATGTGACATGCACTCTCTCGCTTTCGTATCTTTGTGCATGCTGCTCTCTCTTCCAGAAACACCTTCCATCAATACTCTACCCAGACTGACCTAATCCATACTCATCCTTGAGAGATTGCTACAGGATTCAAGTCTTCTCTCTCTCTCCTTGAAGGGGTTTGATTCCCTTCAAAGGGATCTCATGGCACTGAACACACACCTTCATCACGTTCCTTGTAAGCAGCAGCTTCTATGTCTGTCCCATGGACTAGACAGTCAATACCTTGAGGACAAGGACTGTCTTATTCTTTTCTGCATCCTCAGCTTAGACCATAGCGTCTAAAAGAGTGAGCAAGAGAGATCAGTGGATGGGGGTGGGATATAGAGAGTGACAGAGAGAGAAGGCACACCTAGAAAATGTTCTCCCATTTGCAGAACGGTCTTGTACCTTGCGAATCCTCCACTTGGAATTTGATGCTGTCACTTACACTAAAACCGCAGTCCCCAATCATTGTCGCAGGGAATCCCAAAACTTTCTCTTACAGCTAAGACCTAACCCCCAAGATTCCAGGGAGCCACTAAGGGCTTTTCAGTAGAAAGCAACGTTTGGCATAGCCAATTAAGGCTAAAACTGGCCAGAGATGGAGAGTAGACTGTTGGAGAACATTTCTGAAAGTGCTAAGGACACTAGATAACTCCGGGAAGGAGTCAACTCAGGGACTAAAAAGAGAGCAAACAGGATGTTCTGCTCAGGGAAATGTCAGAGCGTGATGACAGATGGAACTTGAGGAACAAAGCATACTCAGGAGCCAAAAGTTACTCTCCAGAGCAAATATATTGCTTTTGCCCAGCAAGGAGTTTAGCTTCTTTAACTGTTAGCCCTGAGTTGGCGCTCCAGACAATGTGACCTTTGGGCTGGCTCATTCAGTCCTTAGACGGACCTTGTCGACAGGATGAGGCTAGCAGGTCACTAGCCCTGCATCAAGCAGAGGGATGTCAGCAATAATAGCGTCTCAAGCAAATCTCAAAATACCCGGAGATTGCTTTTACGGAAATGGACTCCTAGCTGTGAGGGTAGGGAGCTGGGCGTGTGACACACAATGAACGTGAAGATCCATTGCCTGCTTGCTGTCAGTGAACGTCCCTCTTCATTCATCTGTCCCATTCATCAAATATTGAGCCTCTCTTATGAGTTGAGTGCTGCTTGGGGTTTTGTAGATACTACAATGTCCAAGATGACAAGTCTTTAGACAGAAATGAAAAGAAAAGCTGAGTGAACTCAAAAGATATTTTTACGGAGTACAAATGCCTAGAGGAAAGATGAAGGGTGCTTTCAGTGGTAGAGTAGAAACTCCAACTCAAAGTGGTCTCAAGGGTAAGGTCATTAACGCTTCTTGCTTCTGGTCTCTTCGAGGGAGCCACTCTCATGGGTGTGAGGTGGTATTTCATTGTGGTTTTGATTTGCATTTCCCTGAGAAGTGATGGCGAACACTATTTCGTGTGCCTGTTGGCCATCTGTATGTCTTCTCTGGAAGAGCATCTATTTAGATAGGCTGCCCATTTTTTTCTCACATTTTATTAATTTGCCAGTCATTTACATAACTATGTCATTTGGGGGGTACAGCTTCACCCCTCCATATGTGCACCTGCTTCACTCACCCTCCACCAGAGCGCCCCTGGCACCTATCACCTTCCCTTTCTACCCCTCCTCCTTCCTGCCCCCATTCCCTCTGGTAACCAGTGTATCTTTCAGAGTCTAAGAATATTTTGCTTTAAGTTATTTTCTTGTTAAATTGAATAAGTTCTTTGTAGATCTTGGATATTAGCCTTATCAAATGAATGATATGCAAATATTTCTCCCATTCTGTGGAGTGTCTTTTCATTTTAATGGTAGTTGCTTTTGCTGTGCAGAAAATGTTAGCTCTATGTCCCATTTGTTTATGTTTCCTTTTGTTTCCCTTGCTGGTGGAGTTCAGTCCTCAAAGATATCACTGAATCCGATGCCGTGGAATGTTTTGTCTGTTGCCTTCAGTGTGTTTCGTGTTTTTAAGTCTTCCCTCCTAGTCTTTAATATATTTTTGAGTTAATTTTTGTATAGGGTGTGAGAGAGTAGGGTAGTTTTATTCTTTTGCATGTGGCTGTTTACTGTTCCCAAAACCATTTGTTGAAGAGACTCTCCTTTCTCCCTTGTATACTATGGGTTCTTGGTCATAAACTACCTGTCTATGTGTGAGTTTAAGGTGAGTTTATTCATGGGTTCTCAGTGCTATTGCATTGGTCTATGTGTTTATTTTTAGTCTGAAACCATACCGCTTTGATTCCTGCAGCTTTGTAGTATAAAGTCTGGTCTTATGATGGTTTTGTTTTTTTCATAAGATTTTGTAAGGTTGCTTTGGCTATTTGGGATCAACTGAGCTTCCATAGAAATTTTAGTCATGTATGTTCTACTTCTTTAATGCCGTTGAAAACTTTAGGGATTGCATTGAATCTGTATATTGCTTTATGTGCATTTCTACAAGTCCTAACTTGCGGGCTATTTTGTCACTCTAAATGTGATGTTTTATAACTCATTTTATGACTGTAATTGTGCATTATTTTTTCCAAGAGTGCCCACTTCAAACTATAAAAGCATCACTTCCCACACACTCTGAATCTCCTCCTCAGATGAGATGGACATTTTCCCAGAAAAGTATAGTAGGCTTCCCCTTATGGCTCATGACATCAATCTTTTCTTTACTCCTGCCTGTATTCATTCATATGTATGTGCCTGAAAGAAAACATAACAATGAAAATAACTGGTCTGTCTTCAATGTAATGACCATTGGATGACCAATGATATCATTCAATGACATCATTGAATGTCATTGCAATCATATTAAGGCTAATATCCAAGATCTAGAAAGAACTTATTCAATTAAACAACAAGAAAATAAATAACTTAAAGCAAAATATTCTTAGACATACACCTTGCAATCATATATGATCCATCCATTTTCTCCCACACTCCTGGAAAACCGAGAAACCTCATATCTCCAACCCTTCCTACTATCCCTTCCTCTCAGCTGGTGATTTTGCTTTGTATTAAAATGAGAAAATGAAAATCTCTACTTGCATTTGAGCCCAGATATTCTGCATTCCATGAGGCAAGTACTGATGAAGGGTGCAAGAGACTCCACCGCCTCTTGCTGAACAAGAACGTTGTTTCAATAGACTTGCCCCTTCTCTTCCATCTTCATAATCTCCTCCCATGCATGATTCTCATGAGCATACAATCTGTTAATCATTCTCCCATCTTGAAAAAAAATAAGAAATAAACCTTTGACTCTCATGTCCCCTCCAGACACTGTCTAATTTCTCTCCTTTAGGCAATTCCTGACAGAACGGCTTCTGCTATCACCTTCAACAGTTCCTCTGCAGTTGTCTCTGACGTCCATTTCAGTGAGGCTGACCTGACTTGTCACTCGATGCTCTTGTCAAGGTCAACAATGATCTTGTTTCCATTTCCATTTTGCTTGACCTTTCTGGAGGCTTCAAGCCTGTTGATCACATTGTCCTGAATTACTGCAACCATCTTCTGGCCAAGCTCCCTGTTTATGCTCCAACTCTTGTGTGTCTCCATGACAGGAATGCAAGCTTTATAAGGGTAGATGCTTTCGTTTGGGTCATTTCTGCATCCGAGGCCACAGAACGGTGTGTGATACATAGAAGATGAGCCAAACATATCTGCTGAATGGATGAACGAAAGGTCCTGAGTTGGCTCTCATGCCCGTTCCTTAACCCCACGTCGACAAACCAAACACAACAACCTGCAGAGCACGCATGCGGGCTCTAGAACTGTGTTCACGGGCTTCCTTTGAGACTCAGGGTTGAATGTGGATGGGTGAACACATGGACAAAACAGACTTCAGAGCGAAGGGGGGTGGGAGGTGGGGGTTCATGCTGGGAAGGCAATCAATAAGGTCCACTCTGCAGGAGGAGGAGACAGGCAATAGGAAGGAGGCTGTAGATAAGGTGTTGAGGCAAAGATCTTTCCGAATAGATGTTTTATCTGAGATCTAGAAGATTAGGATAACAAGAAAATGGAGGGTGGGGGAGCTTCCCAAGTAGAAGGAATCTCCAGCACCAGCATGAAGGTTCTGAATCTGATAAGATCTTGGTGAGTGTCAAGTACTGAAAAGAAGGCAGTTTGGCTGGGGAGCAGAAGGTGAAAGGAGACAGTGAGATGGGATGAGTTTGAAAAGGGAAGCTGAGTGACAACCAAGCCTTGGACACCGAGGTCGACTCTGCTAGGAGACAACAAGAGGTCACTGGCAGTTGCAAGGAGGGAGTGACATGATTTGACTTGTGCTTTAAACACTGAATTGAGCTGCTCGCTGGGAAATAGGTTGTAGTGGGGTCAGCTCAGGAGTGGGAAGATGATGCTACAGGCCTGCTCGGAAATGATGGCATCCCCTCTCTTCACACCCTCTCAATGAGTGGACTGCCTCCCCCTTGGTCCCCTGCACTGCTCTCTGCCGTGGCCAGGGCAGTCTTTCTCAAGCCCAGTCTCATTAGTACTTTGCCCGGTCCCTGCTGGCAGCATCGGACCCAGACTTTCCAAAGAACAAAGACCAGCCTTTCTCTGACTTGCAGGATAGCATGAAGTCCTGCTGGGTGGCTCTTCCTCCACCTTTTATTGCCTGACAGGAATTTAGAATTCTGTCAGTTGCACAAGCACTTCCCTCGGGAATCAAAATTCTCATGTTGCAAGTTCTGTGGCTACTGTGTTAGAACCCTGGACATTTCAGGCTGTGTTCACTGCACCTCTTCACTCCCTGCCCCCCCCAACAGGTTTCTCTTTACCCACATGACACAGGGCAAACCTTGAAGCCAACCACCGAACAACATACCACTGATTAAGTGAGTTTTGTGCATCCCTGCCCTTTGGTTCGTGGTAGGATTGCACAACATGGTGTTCAGTGTCATTTGTCAAGTTATACTCCAGAAAAAGAAAGTCCTGGACTGTTCCTGTCAGGCGCCTAATTGTGTCTCTCAGAGACAGCTGTTCAGGCCCTGATGGTGAGCACCTCCCAAGGCGCACGTTCTTGGAAGGAGTGTGAAAGAAGTGTTCACCTCACAGCACTTCAGGGCAGCGAGGCCCTCATGAACCTGCTTTTGGACTTCTGGCTTCCAGAGCTACAAGAAAATGTCTGCTGTTGTGGTTCATCAAGTTGGCAGTGCCTTGTTACAGCAACTGTGAGATGGACCGGGTCCTTTGTGCCATTTAAAAAGAGAGAAGAGAAGGCCAAAAATGACTTAGTTGCATCTGGAAAAGTACTGGGTTAGGCAGCCGTATTGCTTGGCTTTGTCTGATCCAGTTACTAGAATGAGCTGATAGGAACTGATCCGAGACTCAGTGCTCCTGACCTTTAACATGGGAGGCTAAGACCATGGGATAGGTGACCTTACAAGAGTGTTGTAATACATCAAAGTCATTTGAAGTCTAGAAAGCCAACCTAACACTACGCAGTCCCATCATTTAGTTCGTTTAAGTAAATCTACAAATACTATCTGTACAGTTGGTATGTTAAAAATAGCTTTTCAAAAATTCAGAATTTGGAAATGTAGGTCTACTATGGGAGAGAGGCCCTGATGTTCTGATTAAGATGAAGGAAAAATATTTAATTGGTCCCAGGTGTGCATGCACGCCTGCCTACTGAACTACTTCTTGTTATTGTTCTTTTGTGAACAACTTGGGATGTGAAAAATTAAGCCCATCCATTTCTCAAAAATATTTGAAATAATTCTTTCACCCCCTTGGCACTGTTGGAAGAGAGTGAATTAGTACTGCCTCTAAAAGGTTTCTTTTTATAAAAAATTTTCTTCCAGTTTTCAATGACACCTTCATAAAGATCTTTGATTGTCAGTGATTTTCAGTGATTCAGTGGATTTCACTTCCACTAATAAGAAAACATATATTAAAAAATCCCATTTGTGTAAGTATTCAAGTCGAAGGAAATAATACAAAAGCAAAAAAAAAAATCTGCCATAATTGGTTAAAGGTGACCCTTCTATAATTCCATAATGGAAGGTTAGATCATTTTCTTAAATGACAAGTAAGGTATCTATCTCATTTCGATCCTCTAGCTCTGTTCTTTGAACAACCTCACCTATTGCACACATACATACAGGACAGGGGGGAAAATGTTTAATGAAGGGACTAAAAATAGATAGCAACTGCTAACGGACCCAGAAACACTCTATCTGTCCCCTGTGATGCTTGGAGAATTCATATTTTTGGGGACAAAGAACATCTAGGGATTCACTGCATCCTGACAAGTGACAAGTCGATATAATGAACCGGTGACTTCAAGACTATTCAACACTTAATTAACAACCAGGAGAGCAAACAGAAGATACCTATGGAATAGAATAAGCATCAAATACATGTTGCTGCTTTTGACACTGAAATTGGAAAATCAAATGTGTTTAGTGTAGATTCCAAAATGCATCATGCCCCCTGACCCTGTCACCTTTCATGAGCTGCCAGTGACAATAACAAAGATAATGATGACAGTTAGCAATTGTTGAGGCAGCACTGGCTGCTTGCCGCGCCCTTTACCTTGACCTTAATTCAGGTGAAGTTCAGCGCTCAGAGCGCCATGGGGGCTCTGAAATGCTGTGACTTCCTCAGTGTCTCCTGAGTCAGGACTCCAGCCCAGCTTGCAGTGTGTTCCAAATCCACCGTGTTCACACAGACATCATTCGGGGCAGATTTTGCTTTAAAAAAGTCTTTTTAACTAGATGAAAATAATGTAAAAAACATAGAATGGGGATAGACCCGCTTTGTATGCTGGCTTGCTCAGGCTCATGTCGTGGATCTACGGCCTAACTGGCTGATCTTTTGAGGAATGGCAGAGCGAGGGATCTGTGCTCATATGTCCTTCCTCCTGTGCTCTCTCCCCCTCTCTCCTTTCTCTCTCCCCTCTCTCTCTTTCTCCTCCCCTCTTCCTTTACCAGAGCAAGATTCAGGCTACACAAGTCACACGAACAAAAGGAAGAGCATTGGCCAGGAAGCAGGCAGCACCCCAAAAATCCCAGCCTGCCCAAGGTACACATTCCAGCAGCCTAGGCTTTAGAAAGGTCTTCCCAGGTGGAAGAGGAGTACGGGCCCCCCCCCAGCCAGCAACACGCTGAGGCCCGAATAGAACACACAGCATCGCGAGACCACAGCACGGGTCTGCTGGTCACTTGTGGAACCCATGTGGGAAGTAACAGACACCACTGGAATGGCGGGTGGGCCAGACAGCCTCAAGAGACTCTCTGCCTTGTGGGAAGCTGGAAATGCCTCCTGAGGCTGGTTTAAGGCAAGGAACACAAGATTCAGACTTAGAAAAGCTCACTGTGGGAACAGCGTAGAGGACAGATTTTAGGGGGACAAGCCTGGAGGCAAGAAGGCCAGTGAATAGCTTGTTCAGTCACCCAGAGGAGGGAGGATGAGGATCGCTAGATGGCCAGAAGGGAACAGATGCAAAGACCTTTAAAGGCAAATTCAGAAAAATGGATATCACGAACTCAGCGTATACAAATCAACTATAACGAGACCATCTGCAACTGCAGATCCTGAAAGTCTCTGGCAAGCAGCGACAAGGAGCCTTCTCTTTTCTGCTTGTGAGAAGATGGGCATCCCCCACAGATAACCTGCTGAAGGGTCATCCTGGGGTTCCTCTAGTTAGAGATGTGCTGCCACAGTCCGGTCACAAAATGACCTCCTACTTCGCAGCCAGAGTCTGTAGCTCTAACTCGTGAGGATAGCAGGGCAGCATCAAGTTAAGAAGCTCTTTGTGGCCTTGCAGAGGGCAAAGTCCCTTTGGGAACTCGCTGGGTTCTTGAGGAAGACCAAGCTTTGAATGTAGGCAAAGGTGTGCGTCTTGATTACTAAGACTCATTTCCATGAGAACGATGGGTCACTTTCTCGATGGCCCTGACCTAAAAAGGTGAGAGCATTTGCTGCTCCACCCTGGGCATCAACAAAGAAATGGTTGGTCATTTTGAAAAAACAAAAACTCCACGTAAACCACTGAATCAACGTTTGGGCCTGCCACGTTCAACAGCAGCCAGATGAAGGTTTAGAACAGTCGTCCAGGTTTAAAACAATTGTCCAAACGCAACAAGCAAAGGTAGACGTGTGATAGTAAAGAGAAGATGGGGTTCAAGATCAGAGATTCCACTGCTTCTAACTGTATGAACTTAGACCAGTCATTTCAGCCCTTTCCTCATCTATAACATAGAGACAGACCAATACCCTCTCTGCAGGCTTCTAATGATCGGCAAGCAAGATGGCATCATAGAAGCAGTTCGTAGACTCTTCTACCGAGGTTTGTTTTCATGATTTTTGAAGAACAGAGACATTTAGAGAAGGTTTAGGGATTCTCCTTTAGGGATTCTCCTTTAGGGATTCTCCTTGAAGGAGAATTCGTACATTCTCCTTCAACCAATGAAGAGATGTGGGCTTGCAGAAAGGAAGCGCTTATGCACGAAGTGGGTGGTAGATCTGGGTGTGGAGTCCAGTTCTCCTGTTCCCTCTGCTCTCGCTTCCATCTGCATAAGGGAAGCAAGCAGTTAGGTGTCTCACAGAACTTTGGACAAAATAGATTACATGCTTTGGGGCACTGACTGAGTCACTCATCCTTGAGAGACAGTTTTCTTAGTACATGCTCTTCTTCCTGAAGACCACATCTCTAGGCTTCCAGAGAACACATTCATCCTACTGAGTCACTCTTGCCTTGCAGCTCAATGAGTCAGACTCTTATCTATCACCATCAGAGGCTCAATTTGCCATCAGGAATAAGATGAAATGAAAAAGAGACACAGATGCACAGAGAGGCCATCACTTGTTTATCCTGGGGCAGAAAACAATTTGAACGGAAGGACACTAAAGAGGAAAACAATCATTAATTTTACTGCCATATTGGTGCCTGCTGTGAGAGAAAAAAAGGTAAAACAGAGAGGATATCCTCTATAATGCGTTGTGGTGAAGCACTGGTGTCTGCGAGGTAGCAAGACCGATCGTCTCTGACAGAGAGTCAGACAACCTGGACACTAGTATCGACTCTGCTAAACCGGATGACCTCCATCATGTCCTTTAACCCTAAAGAACCTGTGGTATTATCTGAAAAGACTACCATTAGCTCTGCCAGCCCCCCAGGATGGAGTAAGTTTCAAATGCAACAAGGGCATGATATGGGGGTTCACTAAGATTCACAAGATAGGAATCTAAAGGCCCAGTCAACACCAGTCAGGTCTCCGCAGTAGCTTTTAGCAACTATTGTTATTGTTATCATTATGCTTGTCACTATCTACAACTTCTTCCCTGCATTAATATGCCTTCACAGGAGCCATGGAGCTTTGACACAACAAGGGACCACAGGTTAGAGATGGGTCAGGCAGAGAGAGAAGTCAGGGTTCAGAAGCCACAGATTAGGCTGGCACAGGCTCTGGGGCATCTGGTGCTAACCAGGGCTTGATTCCCTGACAGTAGCAGCAGGCACGGGACACTCACCCCTGCCAAGCCTCTGCGGGCCCATCTACAAACTGAGCTCACAGTCGCACTGCGTGGGGCTGGTGCGAGGGTGGAAGAAGACATGGCTTAGAGTGTGTCAGGTGGATGGCGTAGAGATGCTGATGGGTAACTCACTAGAGGGAAGCGATATACATCCGAGCACGTGGCAAACTCGAGAGTGATATAAACATGTAAGAAATTATTATAACAAGGACAGACTTCTATGCAAAACACCCATGCTTAGCTAATTGCTTAAGTGTTATGGGAAAATTCATCCCACTGTCCAAATGTAAAACATACTCATTCACAGCCGTTTCCCCTACAGCTGTGCGAGAGATGAGGTGGGGAATAGTTGAAGGTTTCTTTTCAACACAGCTGTTTTATGTATTATTGTCAATTTCCCCCATTCTTGTCGATTTGATTCTATAGACTCCATCTTCTACGCTAACACGGTCAGAATAGCAGCCATTTGCTGAAGGCAATTTGTCCATGCAGAAGTAGGTAAATGCTCCAAAGTGAGCCATAATCCAATGAGCTCCTTTGCTCCAAAAATGCATACAGAGCTTGTTCCAGATAAAAGCTTTGACATCATTAGCTTTCATATATAGGATGTTTGAGAAAAGAAAGTTAATTTGCATTCATAACTTATGTTGGGGGTATATTTTTAGATACAGCTGCTGTTGTAAGAAAAGATAGGAAGTACATTTTGTGATAATTAATATTTTGGAGGAAACAGGGATTTAGATAATGATGCATCTTAATGGTTATAATGTTACACCACTGAGATCACAGTAAAACGCACATACACACATAAGTAGTTCAACTTGAATGGTTTCAATGAACAATGCTGCAACATGTCTGTGGATCTCGGAACTGAAGAATTTATCATTAAATGCACCCAGGAGATCACATGAATCTGTGTTATCCAATGTGGTCATCTGGATGTGTGACGGTGCTGCTGTGTAGAGATTCACAGCAAAATGCCACAGGTGAGCGGTTGCGTATTCGAACTAGATTATACAAAGGAGACATGGTGCATTAAATTGTTGTTATTTCAAGAGATTAATTGTGCTGAGAAGATTCCAAAGTGGGGTCAGGTAGATCCCAGCAGTCAGAAATATTGTCACTCAAAATTAATTAAGAAATTATGTATCAATCAGTGATTTCCTAAAAGTCTTGTAATGCCCTCTCTTACTCTGTTTGAGCATAAATAAGATAATCAGCCATGTTACCTAGCTGGAGATTAGATCTTTCAAATTAACTTGGCTTAATTATCTCTCTAAGGTACTGAGCTTTAGACACTGTAGACGCAGCTTGGAGAGGATCACGACTGAGTGCTCACTGAACTTAGAGCTATTTTCATCATCACAATTATACTTACTCATTAGACAAATAGAATTGAACATTTAAATGGGGGGCAGGAAATGAGGAGTTTGTTATAGGGTAAAAATATGAAACCAACACAGGCCATGGGAATAAGTAAAAAGGAAAGGCTCCGGGGATGATCTCTGCTTCCCTGTTCAGGGTTATGAAGAAGTCAGCTTCCGGTAACCACACGCACTGCCCTGTCTCCCCTCCTCTGGGAGACGATGCCAGTAGAGAGTCTTCATGAAACCTTAACTTAATGACTGCTTTCGGTCCTTGCTGTACTTTTTCAAGAATATGATTCAGTGACATTTAATACATTTCCATGTTGCACAAGTATCACTTCTATCTCCAAAACAGTTGGCATCATCCTAAAAGGAGACCCTGCATCCACTAAGTGGTCTCTTCCTCCTCCCCTTCCCTGGCAGCCCTCGGCCACCACTAATCCGCCTGCTGTCTCGACAAATGTGCCCATGCTGGACATTTTATATCAATGGGCTCAGAGTCTGGCTGGCATCCTTCACTTAGCATCATCTGTTGGGGCTCATTCTCAAAATGATGCAGTGTATATAAGTGCAGCAGACTTCAATGCTGTGTTCCTTTTCAAGACCAAGTAATATTCCATCATGTGGTTGTACCATTTTGCTTCTCTGTTCATCAGCTGATGGGCACGTAAGGCGCTTCCACCCTCAGAGTCACCCTCACCTGATCCGCTCCTCTTCTTTACAAACCCTGTCTTCCCTTGGCTACCCAAACAGACCTGTCTTCCATCTTGTCTATTCTCTCTCCCAGGGGCCTCCTCCATGAAAGGTGCTTCCAAGAGTGCAGCTTTGAATCTCTTCTTTTCTCACCTGTGCCCTGGGTTTAGGGGAGCGCCCCTAATTCCCAGTGCCAACTACCAACGACCCCTCTAGGACAAGAGCAGGAGCCCCACGCCACTGCTACTTTGACCATAACCAGACTTGAGGGCTGGCGGCGCATGCAACCTGCAGCCTGTCCCCTAGTCAGGCGGCATCACCCTGCTTCTCTCCGACACAGCCAGATACAGGGCAATGGTCCTCACCGCAGGTCAGCAGTGCCAGTGGTGCCAGAGGACGGGCACTAGTATTCCAGCCCTTCGAGGCCTGTTGGCATGAGCCAAGAGCAGAGACCCCTTTGCGAGTCACCGGGCACAGGCTGACACCGCTGAGTTGCAGGTGACAGAGGCAGGGCCAGAGGCGGGAGAGAAGCCAAGCTGCAATCTGAAGCCGAGCTGAGACACGGAGGTCTCTGAGGTCTCGGCCGGTCTCCAGAGGCTTTGGGGTTCCCGAACTTCTTTCCAGGCAGCTCAGATGAGTCTTCCCGATAAGTCTGTCTGTGAAGGTCCTTCCCGGGGATAGTCCCAAGGAACCTGTAGCTCTAGAACCCTCCGGAAGCTGAGCTTACACCCCCTGCTGTCAAGCCGCGTTCATCCCGTCACAGTTGTAGCTCCAGCAAGATGGGATGCTCATCTGAGAGCCCCCAAGCCCAGTCGACATCACGGGAGCTTGAGGGAGACCTCAGGTTGCGTGCATCCACGCAGTCACGCACTGTGGGTGGAAGCATCTCCTGCACACTCCTGTGTCAGGACCATCAAGGGGTGCTGTTTGCAGGATGCCAGGAAGTGTGAAACAGGAGTGCACAAACCCTGTTCCCGATGCTGCACAACGTTTATGATGGGCCACAATCACCTGAGCCCAGCAAAAGCCAGACAGAAGGATCTGGAAACAAAGGCCCCTCCTAGTCGCCTCCCCTCCACTGACCTGTTTTCACTCTTCAATCCACACATGTACCATGTCAATGCATGGAGAAAGAGTCGAAGAGTATGTGCCATGTGGGCAGAACAATCGGCTGGCACAAGTTTTCCAGGGTTTCATCTGTTGCTTGCTAGTCAGACACAGCTTCCACGCGAAGTTTGAGCAGCGGGGGAAGGCTCCCTTTCAGCAACTCATGCTTTTGTTGTCTTCCCTTTCCTCCTCCTCAGACGGACACACCTTCGGCTCAATGAGATATGCAATCAGTAAATATTGACGCAAAGGATGGTGTGATTTACATCTTAATGCGGAGTCATCAGTCTCATTGCAGTTCTCTTGGAAACTACAGAGCCTTGCAGATTTGTGTCTTTTGCTTCCAGTTTAATTCTATTTTTACTCAGTGATTTTAAGGAGAACAAAGATCAGTACTTGGAGGCTTCACAGGATAGTGGCTGGACAAGCAGTAGGGAGGGTCTCTTTAGCTTCCAGGCCTTCCCCAAGGGTCATCAGGAGGTTGTCAGTGTTTCAAGGGAAGTATTTCTGTTGTTGTTAATGAAAGTAATGGGAGCACAGCCATTCAACATTTCCCGAGCATCTAGGGAGTGTCTACCATGTGCTTCCAGAGCCCTCTTGGCGGTGCCCCTAGAACTGCAATGAATGTACTGAACTGAAATTCTGTTTTCGATTTCTTGTCTTATCCCATGAGCTTCTTTAAACAAGGGCCATGTCTTGCTGATTACTGTATCTCTTGTTCCTGGCTAAGAATACACACTCATACATTCATTCATTCATTCATTCATTCATTCATTCAAGTGATCAGTAACTAGTTACTGAAATCCAACCTTGTGTCTGCCATTGTTCTCTGCTCTGGGGATCCTGCAATGAGTAAGGCTGATCAAAGTCCCCGGCTCGTCTAGTATTTACAGTCAGTCTCTGTTTGTGCGTGCGTGTGTGCATGAGTGCATGTTTGTGAGTGTGTGTATGCAGGGGGGGGTGGAAAGTAAACAAGAAAATAAAATATGCAGTATGTTAAATGAAGGCAAGTGCTGTGGGTAAAAATGAAGCAAGGAAGAGGTTGGTAGTGCAGGAAGAGGGAGGCTGCAGTTTTCAAGGGATGGTCAACAAAGACTGGAAGGAGGGGCAGAGGCAAGCCAAGCTGGTGTTTGGGGGCGACTACTCCAGGCCAAGGGAACTAACGCTTATAGACACTTGAATTGTACTTACAGGGAGACAGGCATCATGGGAGCACTCCAAGCAGGAGAATGACAGAGTCTGGCTTACATTCTAACAGCATCAACTCTAGCTGCTATGAAGGACTAGACAGAAGAGGGCACAGGTGCAGACAGGTAGGACATTTGTGGAGTTACTGTGCTCATAGTAATCCAGGCAAGAAATGACGCTGGTGTGGGCGTCAGGTCAGAGAAACGGTCAGGTTGTGGACAGACTTTGAAGGTAATGCTGAAAGCATTTCCTGGAGGAAAGAATGTGGGAGAAGAGAAAGGAGTGAGGGAGGGGAGGGGTTCTGACTGGGAAGATGCGAGGATAACAAGTCATTGCTTGAGCTGGAGAACATTCCAGAATGAAGGTATTTGGAGAGCGAAGAACCAGGAGGTCAGTTCAATTATGCCCTTGAAGATGTCTACTAGACATTCATGAGGGCTACTTCAGATGGATAATGAAGACCTGCCGTCCAGGGCAGAGGTCTCAGTTGGAAACAGACGCCGGGAGTGACTTGAGTGTGCGCGGAATGTGAAACCGTGAGCTTTGATGAGAGCAGCCTGGGGGTGAGCGTAGATGGAACAGAGATAGAGGTAGGAGAAGAGGGTGAGCGGGCACTGAGGGCTGAGAAGGACTGGCTAGGGAGGAACGAGGAAGCCCAGGAGAGTGTGGTGTCCAGACATGTTTCCAGGAGAAACAATCAACCAGGCAGCCCAAGTCCAGGACAGTTCACCCCAAGGGCATCCTTGAGGAATGTGACTATTCACTAAAAGCTTCTTCAACGTATTTGATAGTTAAAGAAATAAAGCCCCAAAGGAAAAAGAAATCGGCTGAATCCAACACTTCCAACAGGGGATGCAAAATCAGGTCTGGGAGCTGATCGTTGGGTTTAACAAAGTGAAGGTCAAAGTTGACCGTGACTTAAGCCACAGCAGCGGGGGGGGGGGGGGGTGGCAAGAAAAGAAGGGAGCCTTCAGGAGCAGATGGGTGGAGAGGGTGATTTCTGCAATGTTTTCCTTCAGGAATTCTCTTTGTACAGATGGGCAAAGGAACGGCGGGGGCTACACGGGAGGGCAGGGGCCTGAAGGTTTCCCTTCACTGGGAGAAGTGTGGACACACAGATACATGGACAAAAATGATCTAGTCAAGGAAGAAAAATGGATGACAGAAGCAGGGGAGATGCTTGAGGATGGTCTTCAGTGAGTGGGTGAGAAGGGAGACGTGTGAGTGAATAACCCCCCCAGAGCCTTCCGTGAGGATGTCCAAACTCATGGCCACGTCCCTGGAATGGGGGTGGAAGATGCTCAAAAATGCTAAACTGCATGAGGGCAGGCGTGTTTGTTGAGGGACGAACTGACTTGCTTGCGATCCTTTGATGGTAAAAGGCCTTTAAGGCTTCCACATGGGTGGCCCCGTGTGTTCCAGCCCAGCTCCCCGCGACCCCTTACCATCCCCCCCACCCCTACACCCTGCCACCCCCTCACCCCTGCCTGGCACTCAGCACCATCTTCACTCAGGCCCTGGCCCTCGTCTCATCCTGGTGTATTCCAAAGCAGAGCCCAGAGGTCTGCCCTGTCGCCTATCAATATCTTATCATGCTTTAACTACAAGCACAGGTTTCCTTCCTCCCTCCCTCCCCCCTCCCTCCCTCTCTCCCTCCTTCTCTCCTTCCTTTTTGTCATTGTCTACTCCAAGGTTCTCCCACCACCTTGTCACCCGTGAACCCTCTTCATCTCCTGTGCCCATCCCTCCCCCGATTTTACCTTCCAACCCCTCTTGCTCTATGCCTCAGTTCTCTTGGCCACTTTATATTTTTCTTGTCTGTTTCTTTTCCCTATATCTCTCCTATAAGCGAGACCACCCCTTATTTCTCTTTCTCTTTCTGACTTGTTTCTGCCAACATGACTCCTTCTAGCTCCTTCCATGTTGCTGCGAGTGACATAAGCTGCTTCCTGGCGCAGAAGTTCTGTGTGACCCTCCGAGGGGAGGGAGGCTTCCCCAGGGAGGAGGCCGCGCAGGCAGCAGCCACCGCAGTGGGTGTTCCCGGCTGAGCACAGGCCACTTGACAGCCTTGAGGGACAAAAGAGCGAGGCCAGCTTTGGTGGGAAGTGGCTGGCAAGACCCTTCTTAAAGTGCTAAAATCGGGGTATTTTGGCAGTGGGAGGGGAGCAAGAGCGTGGGGGGAGGGGGAAGAGCGCGGGGGGGGGCACAGAGCGCAGGGGGTGTTGAATTTAAGCAGCAGAAACTCACAGCAAGCCTTTTCCTATAATATGTGACTCTTCTGTAGTTCAAGCAACATGAATTCAACTGACTCATCTGCTGTCGCCGGAGAGCAGCAGACCCTAATTGCCAGAGAAGCATCTAGAAGGAAAAAGCAGTCTCCCGAGTGCTGAACTGGCAAAGCTGCAGCAGCAACGCCGTGGTGAGCATGGCACGCAGTGGAACCCCTCTCTTCCCGTTCTTGAGAAACCCCAGCACTTGCTGATGCAGCTATCCTTAGATAAGAAAAGGCTAATGATTGTGTTTTTATGAGAACTGAATTTTGTATTTAATTAACAGATTAAGTTATTCCTTGCTGTTAACAGGCTGTGTTCTCGATGAAACCAAATATTGTGACAATTGCCAAGTTCATTAGATAGTTTATTGTGGGAATGCTAAAAGACTATTTTACTAAATGTGGGGTGTCCCCCCACCCCAGCCACACCCCATACCCCTTATTAGATTTTGCTTCAGGTCCCAGTTTCAGTGATCACAGTTTCTCTGCCATTTGAGTGTGGTAGCTCTGCAAACTCACGGTATAATTCGGTTCAAGGGTTCCCCTTTACAAAGCGAAGTTCCAAAGCCTGAAAATCTACAAGCACTGGCTGGGGTGGCCCCCCTCACACCCCCTCCCACCCACTTATGCTTCAGTGCTCATAGCACCAGAATCATGAGAAGCCAGAGCTAACGCTACCAGAAGGAAGGGGGATGGAAGGGCACAATGAAATATGCTGGAAGATTCGGGATGCTTGTGGTAGGTGTGACGCAGTAACACACATCTGAGGAGATGTGAACCTAACCCTCCGAATTATACTGTTGAAATGATTGTTGCCTCAATACAATAAATTACCAAAGAAAGGAAAAGAAACAATGCTGCAAGGTAAGAAGCAGAAGGAAGGAAATACAATTATGTGCTAAAGACATGTAGGAAAGAGTCCTGGGTGTAGACTTGGATTCTGGAAAGCAACTGGGACACTCGCTATCCGCCGCTTGGGAAGCCCTTGGGTTCTTCAATTGTATTAATTTTGTAAGGCATGAACTTGGTGTACAAGCATATGTCGCTTGTGCGGATGGATGCACGTCCCCAAAGCACACCCACCACCAAGGCGGGTACCCACAGCCGCCACCAGAGTCCACAGGGCTCTTCCACTCCTGGAAGTCTCTGCTCTACACTCGGACTTCCAGGGTTCGTTTTGGTTTAGCTTTCTCAGTTCCTTTGTTTACTTTCTCTGCATTTCACACGAGTAAAAACCAGTACTAGTTTTTCTCCTGTGAATTTGTTTTGCTTTACTTAACCCCAGCACCTCCATCCATGTTCTGCAGATGGCCAGCTTCCATCTTTTTTAAAACCAAGTAGTATTCCATAGTGCATATACAGAGCTCACATGTTCTGTACTCGTTCATCTGCTGTCAGACATTTGGGCTGTTTCCATGGCTTGGCTATTGTAAATGGAACATCTTGACTTTAGAGCAAGGAAGTCCCATAGATTTCATTTACTCAAAGCTGTTGTACTAAAGGTGCTGAAACTGAGGTCTCCCTGTTCCAGGTCATAGAGGGGTTGGTGGGAGAGGCAGGGCTTGGAAGCTGTTGCTGCTTTCTAGGTGAAAGTTTTGCTTGGAAATGAGATGGAAGGAAATGAAAACCATTTTCTTTCTAAAGCATCACATCCAATTTCCAGATGCCCACTCTTGCCCTCGAGGTCAAGCCTTCCTTGCATATTGTGATTTACAAGTGAACTATGGTTTCTTGGGTTGAGGTTGGGTTCTTTAGGCTCCAGAAGTGGAGAGGGGCTACACCGATGCCCAGGAAATAAAAGGGGATGACCCCAGCTTTCCTGAGTGGGGAAAAAAGCAGTGAATCTTCTGCGACTTTATCAGAACACATAAAAATGAAAATTGAGGTTTCTTTTGCGAACATATCGGTGCTTTGTACTTATACTAAAGGATAACTTCCCTGAGATACAAGCTGGCGCCGTGGAGGGACAGTTTGTCCCATTAATACTCAGTGACCTGAGAGAAGAGATAAAGCTCCTTTCAAAGAGGCCGGGAAGGAGTCCCTTGAGATGCAGATAGAAGCCTGTGATCTTCAAAATTGTCCAGAATAATTTTCCAGTATAGACAAAAGCACATCTTACTGCAGCTAACCATATATCTGGACATGCTCATTGCATCCGTAACAACAGTTCCCCGATGACATTACAGACTACCCACCTTGTGTCTGAATTCCCAAACTTTGCTAATGAGCAACCCAGATCATACACTGAATATTCCCTACATTTGGGGCTGGCCTTTGCCTCTGCAACTTATGTTCATGTCTCTGAATTTCCGTACTATCTTGCAGTAAAAACAAGATCACTATCAATCTGTTTGATGTCCCCAGCAAGCAGCTATAGGACATTATTCTCTCCCAAGACCTTTCCCCTCTCACTCTCAGGGATATAAACAGAGTAATTCTAAACGATTTGCTGTGTTTTGACATTCTTTTTAGAATAATTACCCTGACGCATCCACAAGAGCAAAGGAGGACATCAAAGATAAGACTGCCAGGGTTTAAGCCAAAGATCAGTTGAAATATCTAGCATTTGTCAAAAATAATATTTAGAAGAAGAACTCCCCGAAAATATTTTCATGCTGATTTCCACAAGACTGTAAAGGTCAGTGGGCCAGACCCCACATGGAGCAGTGGATTCAGAACGAAGTTCTAGACACACAGTGGGATAGGAATAAAAGAAGGTAAGGCGTCAAGAAGTGTATTTTTTTTCTTTTGATGAAAACATAAAAAAACAAAGTATCCCAAAGATAATTGGTTTGTGACAGCAAGTTAGATAACAAGTAATGGAATTCAATAAATGACTTCACTGGAAGAATCTCACCTCAGGTGCTTCCAACTTGACTAGCAGTAGTAGATAGAGATGATTGCAGGCAGGGAGGAAATGAAGGGGCTGAAACTGGAACCTGGGCAACCAAACTCTAGAGCTTGTGCTCCTAATTAGCAATGGTGTGAGGAAGGGGTTAAGACAGTGTTCAGGGGTGGGATATGTGGCCACTCACAGCTACTCTCTACCCTTTGCACTAATGCTAAGGGGTATATTGAGCGGTGAAGACAGTGGGTAGGAAGAGGGTTTCTCAGAGTGAGGAGAGAATATTTCACTTCTTGTTTTTTCCCTTAATTTCTCATTCATGTTCCTTCAGGAGACCTACCCTCAGACATGCACACCTACATGTGCTGCTGTTGTTTGGTGTCTCTTTTTCACTAGAGATTCGCAAAATTATCATGCTTTTATGGACGACTGCTGTGGATTGAATTGTGTCTCGTCCAAAACAAAGTTGAAGTCCTAGCACTCCCCAACCTGGTATCTATAAATGTGACCTTATTTGCAAATAGAGTCACTGCAGATGTCACCACATTAAGATAGAATCAGACTGGATTAGTGTGAGTGCTACTCCAGTGACTGGTTAATTAAGAAAAGGGAAGTTTGGAAATAGATGCAGATATACAGGGTAGAAGGTCAGGAGAAGACAGGCAGAGACAGGTCATCCATTTCTAAGTCAAAGAATGCAGAGAAGAGCTGAGAATACCAGAAGCTGGAGGCATCAACAAGGATCCTCCGCCCCAAGGCTTCAGAGGGGAGCACCCTGCAGACACATCCGTGTCCAGCTTCTAGCATCTAGAATCAGGAGAAATCAATTTCTGCTATTTTAAGCCACCGAGTTTGTGGCAATTTATTGCATCAGCCCTGGGGAACAAACGCAAACAATATGGCACTGGTTTTTCTTATGGAATCTTCAGTCCAGCATTGAACACAAATATTTAACACGTCTGCTTATTTGAAAAATGGAATATTGATACTAAACCATTCAGGAAGCACTCCCCAAATGAGTCAGCATGCCATTTTTCAAGCAATCTAATTATGTTCTGCTGTTTATTCATAGTAAGTATCTATAGACACACACTGTGCACACTGGACATTCAAGCTAGAGTATTTCCTGTCTACTCAATGAATGCCACCTCCCCTGCTTGATTTATCATTTTCATATCGTTCTGCTTCTTTACATTCCTACTTTCTCCACTTCCTCCTGTGCTCACTTTGCAACATGAGAACAATTCCTAGAAGGCAATTCTCCACATGGAGTCAATTGTAAGAACATAACCTTTAGCCTTTTGAAGCAGATCCTTGGTGATAGAGTCCCAAACACCTACTCTTTCTTTTCCAAAGTCCTTTTTTCATTAGCAGCCAGTCATGCTTGCTGCTGTTCCAGTAGATTTGCATTTTGGATTGCCATTGCGACAAGTATCTACCGATCCTATTTCACACAGTACAGTTGAAAATTGGAAAGGAGCGTTTAGTGGATCTTTATACAGCCAATTCTATGACAATAACCTGATACCTTGTTATCAGAATTGCACTGAACCATTCATCACCTTATCTTTTCTATTACACCCCTAAACCTAGCGTTATTAAGTCTAATTCTGTGCTAAGAGGCCAAAGGCACCAAGGACCCGCTGGAGTGGCTGCAACTGTGCCTTTAGCCCATGACCTGTGTTTTCCTCCTTAAAGTGCATGTGACACATGCGTACCCGATGCCCTTTGTCATAGGATGCCTTCTTACAGGGGAGTAAGCTGAGGGTCACATCAGGGACTTCACCTGCTTCTATCCTCCACCTGCTTGCTGGGACTTGCCCTGACTTAAAACGCCCCACATAGTTGTCAGTGGCCAAGGCTGTAGCAGCAGCACTGGGGCATGCCTCCAGAGAGTGCCGAGGCCATGAGAGCATGTTGCCAGTGACAGGAGGAAGATTCAGGGCGAGCCTTGTCTAACTCACTCACTAGAAGGAACCTGTTTATCCCAGCATGCATTCCACATGCTGAAATCCAGAGAGAACTTGCTCGTGAAGGATGAGGTGCAGGCAGCGGGCAGTGGGAGTGGATAGGGGGCCCCAGCAGGTCATGGCTCGCGGCTGCTGCTGCTGCAGGTAGCTGTAGAGGGGTGCTGAGTGAGCACCCGACAACATGGCTACGAGAATGGCCTGCCGCCCCCAAGGAGCACCCACCTCTACCCTCACCATAGACTTAAACGTGATGCTGCAATTCCTGAGCTGTGCTCCGCGCCGGGGCCACTGCTCAGTCATACAGTGACCAAGAACTTGGACTTCTGCAGTGAGACAATTCAGAGAGGAATCCTGCCTCCACTGCTTAGTGGCTGTGTGACCCAGGGCGAAGCACTTAGCCTCTCCGAACACTACATTTTTCTCTGTAAAATGTGGATGATGACGCTTCCCTGATAAAGTTATTATGGGGATTACGTGACCTAAGACTTAACACCCTGCCATGTGCATAAGCAATAAGCAAATGTTAGCTGCTATTATTATTATTATTATCATTGATAAATCAAAGCAAGAGCATGAACACTCATTCTCGATGTCCTTCACTGAACAGCTAGGTCAGCTGGTGGGTAAATTAGTCCCAGTTCAGCACCTGAGAATTCTGAGAAAATCTTACCCTATTTTTGAGCCAGTGACACCACCTAACTGATCAAAAAGAACACTGGCTTGTCAGATTCATGACTATCAAGCGTAACTGCTAGCAGTTACTCTGGCACAGCACAGACGGACAGAATGGAGGATAAGTTCCATGAAAACTGCAGCAACTACATCTGACTGATTGTACTTGGGCGGGAGGGTCTGTGATGGGGCGCCCAGAGAACGCTACATTGGCATTCCTCGCTCTCCTGCCTAGGCTTGGTGAGCAGCCTCCGTGCTGCTGGACTTGACCTAGATGCCAAACTACGAGGTATTCTGAAGCAAGGCTGTACACAGTAGGGAAGAAACTCCAGCATACGCATGCGCACAGGAAGGCAGTCTGAGGAAAGATCTAGAGGCCAGGGAGAGTGTGAGCTTCCTTTGGAAGAGAGGGTCTAGATCACAGCTAAAGTATCTTTCTGCCTCTACGATGCTATTACCCCGTGGCTCTATAGACCATGTTAGAGTGCATATCTATTATTTAATTATATTGGGAGGCTTCCATTAGATTTTAAGTCACCGAATGGCTCATTTCATGTTAAAAAAAATGATCAACTAATCAAAGGAATCATTTCAATATATTTTATGTTCATTAAGGCTGTTATTCATTCCCCTCTCAATTACTTTTTAAAACAAGTAAATAGTCTCTAACTAGGACTGGGACTAGGAGAGAGTATATGTTATTCACAGATGTGTGCAGTTGGGGGGAGGAAAATAGGCTCTAATAAAATTATAGCTCATAAGTTTCAACATTAAAAACCCTGATTTCATTTTCCAGTCCACCCTTACGAAGTCACTGAAGATTTGCAAGCCCTTGCCTGATGAGGCTCTGCGGTGTAATGGCCACAGTGTCCTGGGCATGGACGGGCCACAGCCCCTGGAAAACATTTGAAAATCCATTTCCGGGGGCCGGGCCCCCCAAGCGCTATTGATGAGCGCACACATCCGAGACTTGAGGTGCGCTCTGGGAGCATGCATCATCGGCTGAGGGGCAGAAAGCAACACTGAGCAAAATTCTGCTTCTCTTCCCAAATTAACAGACTCACGCCCTTGATGGAAGCTTCGATTTGCTCAAGGTGCGGGGCAGCGCTGTGGCCGTATTGCAGCTGAATCGAGGAGCCTAATCCTGACACCCAGCCTGGACGGTTTCAACACTGCTAGATGTGCCGTCCAGAGTTCTGCGGGGCCTGAGAGAGATGAGAGGGACCCTGCTGCTCCCCCAAGCAAGAAGAGCGGGCAGACGAACACCCCGGCTTCCCACACACGGCTGTCGGCACCCTGGCTCTCAGAAGCTGACTTCTGAGTAGGTTTTAACGCTTGTCGTTTGCTGGCTGATTCACACTGCTGGGATGAACTTGGCCTTTCCAATTTGAGCTTTGCCGTTGTCACTTCCTAGATCGCTGCCTGCCGTCTGTGGTATCACTGATGATGTCTTCCTACTTCCCCCTGGTTGGTGCTGTTTGTTGAATGCATCAACAACCTCTCTGGTGGATTGTCATAGTCTCCTAACTGATCTCGCTTCTTGCAGCCTTGATCACTTATGGTCTTGATGCTGCTGCCAGAGGCATCTCTGAAAATTCAAGGCCGAGCAATCCAGCAGCCACAAGCTCACTCGGGATTGAAGGCCAAGCCCTGTGGAAGGCCAGGCCTGAAGGTGCTGCACGACCTTCTCTCTGCGTTGTCTCTCTGATCACTTTCCTACTACCTTCCTCTTCATTCCCTCCACCCCGTCCACTTGCCACAGCGCCATTCCTGCCCAGGAGCTTTGGCAACACTAGGATGCTCCGCTCCCAGGAGCAATGCAATGACCTCCCCAGATCTCTCAGGTCATTGCATTACTCAGTTATCACCTTCACTATCATCACGCAAATGATGGTATTAATCCATGAAAGAAATCCACAGATTCTGTATTCTGGCGCTCATAACATGGTGGTGAGAGAAGTAACAAACTTCAATAAATGAGTGAAGACACATTATTTTCACTGACTGGAGACATGTAAGCATGTGGATGCTTCTCAACTAGATCAACAGGGTTAAAACAATTCCTATCAAAATCCCAGCAGGATCATTTTGCACACATAGCATTTGATTCTAAAATATGCACGGAAGGGAAAAGGAAGTAGAATAGGGAAGGGGTTTAAAAAAAAAAAAAGAGGAATAAGTGCAGCGATCATTCTCCCTGATTTTCAGACATTATAAATTCAGAACAGTCAAAGCCCCATGGTACCAGGTTTTGCAAAAAGCTACAGCTGCATTCAATGGAACAAGGATAGTCTTTTCTGCAAATGGTCTAGAGAAATCTGGCATCCACAGGAAAAAAAAATGAACCTCAGTCTAAACCTTAGACCATATAAAAAGGAGCTAAAAATGATCTAAATGCAACACAAGCTCGTCAAGTTTTAGTACATAAGCTATGAAAAAAATCTTCATGGCATGGGCTTGAAAGATCAATTCTCAGCTGTGGCATCAAAGGCATTCTGACCAGAAAAAATTAATCCTTTGCTCACTTATTGAACAGTAAACTGTTGTCTACCCATTCAACAAAATAGTATCCAATGATGAAAAGGAATGAGCTGTTAATCTACAATATGGATGAATTAGAAATGTATTTTCATGGATGAAAACAGAAAGAAAAGACCATATGCTGTATCATTCCTTGTATACAACATTCTGGAAAAGGCAAACTTTAGATATGGAAGGCATACTAGTGACTGTCAGGGGTTTGGGTGGGAGAAGAGATCAGTTGATAGCAAAGAGCTACACTAGGGGACTTTCTGGATTCTGGAACAGTTCTCAGTGGTGCCGTGATGGTGGATACAAGACTGTAGTTTTCAAAATCCCTAGAACTGTACACGCACAGCGAGCAAGTTATGCCACAGTGAGCAACCTATGCTGTGTGTGAATTTTTTAAAAAATCAGACAGAACCGCCATGGGAACTAGGGTGAAATGCAGATTGTAACAAATGAATCTAACTCTATTACAAATCTAAGTCCAAACTTTGCTGAAAGGGTTGGAGAGAAAGTAGCTGATCAAAGTAACTTTGGAAAACATATTTTGAGAGATACTCTAAAAGCCAATGGCAATAGAATATAAAATGGGGCTCTGCAGTTGGTACTTTGTCTCTTCCATGGGTAGGGGTTAGCAATTCTGAAGTCACAGTAGGGTTGAACCAATTAAGCAAAGGGATGTGGATAGATAATGGGGTTCAGGTTTCTCAGCCAGGGAAAGCACTTCCAAATAAGCAAGATGGGAAGATGTGTGTGTGCACATATATATACACACATACATAAATATAGACAGAGAAATGAATGCTGTGTGCAAATATATATAACACTTTAGTTGTATTTGCCAAGGAGCCCACAGGCAGCAACAGTACTAAAATCTGTACCCACATTTTAGTTTCTAAGTATTCTCCAATAAAAGCAGCCAGAGATCCCTAGAAAAACGACAATTCTAGGTCTGGGAAACAGTGCCAGGAAAGGGATAAGGGCGTGTAAGAGAACACAGGGGTCAACTGAAAGACTTCTTAATGACCCAAATGGAAACAATTTGGACATAATAGTAAATAAACATGTCATGATGCTATTGGACTATAGTTCAAAAAATAAACTTAGTATCTGTGAGCCCACACGGATGAAATGGTTAACTAAATAGATGGGGAGAAGGGAAAGCTATTCTTTCTAGAAGCACTGTGAATCCGAAGGAAAGATGGAATTAGGGAAATAGAAAATCACTCCCAGTCATGACAGGAATCATTGCTACATGCAGGAGCGATTGTTCAGTGCTAAAATCCATGGGTAAAACTTTTAAGTCGAAACAAACAAACAAAAAAACTTCATAGCCTCAAAGTATCTCCCCTCAAATAGTTATTCATTACTGCAGTGGCTTTCCCATAGGGGCAGAGTTTTTTTTTAATAGTCTCCTAGCCACAAGATGAGTTTGACGCCCCCCTTTTTGTCAGTATGAGCTGAGCTTTGGACTGACTTCAACAAGGAATTGAGTTTGGCGTAGTCAGACAAGTTTAACAGGACCACTCACAAGTCACATTGCTCTCAGGTGCCCCGGAATATGACGTGAGAAGAAATCTATCACTGCCGTTTTGTCAAGAGAAACATGTGAGGCAAACCCACTCTGAGAGAAATTCCACATGGGGTTGCGTAAGCCAAGAAAAGATTCAAGAACTGTCACAGATTTACAGAAGAGTAACAAGATGCATCCACTTGGTGTAACTTGGAATCCTGGTTTAGGTCCTGCAGCAGAAAAAGGACAATAGTGGGAGAACTCATGAAATCCAAAGCAAGTTGAGAGTGCCACACCACTGTCTACCACTTCATTTCAATGCAGGGATCATGATTGCTAAGATGGTCACCTTAGCAGAAGCTAGGTGACAGACACAGAAACAACTGGATGCTCATATATCACTGGCAGGAATTGAAACTATTACTACCACCCTGGAGATCAGTATGATTGTCTCTAATAGAATTAAACATGCACTAGACATAAGACCCTATGCACGGGAATTAACTTAGAGAAATAAAACTGACATCCACACAGGAACCTGTAATGCATCCACTCACATCTGGAGGTATTGGGGGTTAGAAACTTAACAGGTGAATTCAGAGGGACCATCATTCTGTACCATAACCATTGATAACAAAACCAAGGATTGCTATGAAGAACCCACGTGACCACACCAATCTCGCCAACACACATGAATTTGCTTCTGTGCTACCCAGGTTTTGGCAATTGGTGACGTTACCTTCCACGATCAAGCTACACCATCTGCTTCCTAGGGCCTTTGATCCAGATACTAAATATTTAAATATTAATTTGTTCTTTGAGATGCTTACCGAAGTTCTCAGTATGTTTATTACCAGCTCCATAATTATATTTAATATTCACTAATGAACTCAACAGGGTAGGATTCTACCCCCAGTTCTTTGGTACTGAAAGCAGAAGCCCCCCTTCTGTTCCCATGTCATTATTTCCCTTTTCCTCTAAGTAGTTCAGTGAACCATACACCCTTGTAAATATTAAATTCTGTGACATGCTTAATTGACAAAATATGGAAAAAATTGTTTGTGCCAGGAGTTGTAAATGACATCACATGCTCTGGAGGGAAGATGTTTCAGAGGAAAATGATGGAACAAAAATAAAACACACCAGTTATAGTGAGAATGGGAAGGCATTTGATTGAAGAAGAAAAATATTCTCTCACAGCAAGGGATTTTTGATGGAGAAATTGACTCTAAGTAGGCTTAACAGAGAGGCTATGTCTGTATGAGCACTAACAATCAGCATTCCTGTATTTTGTGGTAGCATTATTCATGCTTCAGAAGAAGTATTTTCTCTTTCTTCCTGCATCATATAAAATAAGTGGAATAGATTTCCCAGGTTCCCCAAGGAAATAATGGCTAGCACTTAGCAAGGAGGCCTATGTCAAGTGCAGCCTGCGTCAGCCTATGTCACCTGCAGCTCAATCCTGGGAGGCAGGTACCATCATGGCCCCATTTTATTGATGAGAAAACCGAGGCCAGAGAGTAAATCTCCAAAGTCATGCAATCAGGAAAACGGTTGTGGCCTCCACATTTCCTCAATTGTACCATTTGTAGGATACAAACAGACATGTTGGTTACATCCAGCAAACCCTGTAGCTGCAAGCATCTGAAGCAAAGCTGTGTGTAGAATTAAGCAGTGCTGTCTAGAATCTGGTGGGGGGGGAAGCAAACGTTCACCACCTGCCATGTCCAGGTCTCAAGAAGTGTTGCTTGAGTTCTTCATACACTGGTAAATTCTTCATTGTTTGGGAACATCAGTGGCCTCCTATACCAAGTGTGAGTTCAAAAGATACCACAGAGGATGCGTCTAGCAATTATTACTTAAGGTTTTAAAAAGTTACAAGAGGGCTCATTTTCTTCAAACATACCTAAGAATAGATTCAGCTGTTTTCAGTGACAACATAATACTAACTGCTGGAACAAAGAGAAAAGAACAAAAGATCATTGATGACCGGATCTTTTGATTAAACTATCATTTACTGAATGATGGGGTGTATCTATTTTTAATATTTTGAGGACCTACCGTGTGACCCAATAATCACTAATTTGAAGGGATATCTGCAATCCAATGTTCATTACTGAACTGTTAACAACAACCCAGCTAAGGAAAAAACCTAGCTGATCAAACACAGATGAATGGGTTAAGATGTGGTAGAGATACACAATGAAATAGTACTCAGCCATTCAGATAGATGAACTCTTGCTATTAGCAACAACGTGGATGGAACTGGGGAGGAGGGTCGCGTGCGAAGTGAAGTAAGTCAGAAGGAGAAAGACGAATGCCAGATGATGTCATTCATCTGTGGGATATAGAGAAACAAAACCAAGGAAAAGAGAAAATGAAATCGAAACAAGCCCTGGAAATCTAACCCCGGAATCGAAGCTACGAGAGGAGGGTGGGGGTGGGGAGCAGAGGCAGCAGGGGGCCTGATGTCTGTGGTGGCGGAGGATTATGGGTGCTTTGCGGGTAGGTGTGGTGAGAGTACTTACCTGTAGAGAGGTGTGACACTACACCCCTAAATCATATAGCGCTGCAACCCAGTGACCTCAATCAAAGCAACCTCTAAATTACGTCAGGGGAACACAGAGGATGCTTTCTTCGCGTCTTTGGCAGAAAAGAGGCCCAAGAATTTGAGCTAAAGATTGGCAAAAGTAAAAATATATGTGGGAATTCTTGTGTGTCAGGGAGGAGTGTCTATTAGTTGAGTGTTTTCTGGTGTCCCAAACAGGTGCTTCCACGAAGCAAACACTCACCCGAAAATAAGTCCGCCTGCCGAGAGATGCACATGATCAGCGTCAGCTGTTGATCTGGCCTCGTTGCCAGGCCCTAGGTCAAGCTTCGCCATGTCTCCTTGCAGCTGCCTGCCTCATCTGCTTGTCACCGTCTGCTTGCCTCTCGACTTGCCTCCGGGCAGGCAAGGGCCAGCTTCAGCTGCTGCTCCTTGTAGAAACAGCGCAGGCCAAGCGAGCCAGGCCGAGCCAGGCTGAGCGGCCCAGGTGCCACCTGCGGGCAGGCAGTGGTCACAGCCCAGTGGAAGGAAAGGGAGCCGCTAAGATGCCAAGCTCACTTCTCTGATGTCCCCTCCTAAATCAAGTCTTATTAGAACACAATCAGCACGATCTGTTTCGGCGTGACCTGTGGCCGCATTTGCCCCATGACGACAGCGCTGACAAGCGGTGACAGACGCCTGGTGGTCTGTGTCTGCTTGTAGTTACTCTCCAGATAGGTGCTATCTGGAAAGACTTTGCTCCTCCGGGGCCGGGAGGGAGACTCAGATTCAGAGTCCGCACACACACAGGACTCGGCCCCTGCAGTGTTGCACGTGAGCACCCTTGGAAAGCTCCTCAGCCTGAGCGTCGCTCCCCTTGTGTACCATGGGCGCCATGATGGCGCCAACCCCGTGCGGCCGTTGTTCGGCCCCGCCCCAAAGTCAAGGCGCAGTGCGCCCATGTCTAGCCATGGGAGCCCAGCATGGCATCGCTCGGTGGCACTTATTCTGATGTCTGAGGCAAACCGGCTCCCTTGCCCCTTGTCTCCGTCCTACACCGCCGCGAAGCACAGTTTCCCCACAGGTCTGGGGCAGACACCTAAAAGCCAGGGCCCACCTGGCAGTCTTATGCTTGCTGCGGCCCCCAACCCCACCCCTGGCTGACGCCCCCGCTCAGCCCGGCTTCAAATGATCGGGCTTTTGAGCTTGAGATCGCTGCTCAGGTCTTTCTTCAGCTCGTTAAGGACATTTGGCTGCAGCTTCTGCTTGGACACTGTTGCTATGCTGGGGACTTCCACCCCCCATGGATCTGAGCGTTGGAGCACAGTGGAGCCTGAGACGGTGGAATCTGGAGGGGAGAGGGGTGCCTTTTAGTGTAGGAAAGGGGCCGGAGTCACAGAGGCGGACATGCTGTCCCTTGTGGGCACGCGTCTGGATCTCTGCGTTATCTTACTGGGCCAGGATGACGGATTTCTCGTGTTCTGAGCTTTTCCATAAGAAAATTCATTTCTTGTCGGGGAGAAATGGCGTCGAGTTCCTCATCTGTAAAATGGAGGTCATGAAGTGGCTACCTCGGGGTGGTTGTGGAGATTAAATGAGGTAGAACAGGGGCAGGCCACAGGAAGGGCTCCGTGCACGTCAGCTCTGATGGCTGCGAAGAGGCTAAATTACCAGGCCGAAGCCAGGACTGATGAACTCAACAGACGCCCAGCGCCAGGTCACAAGCCCCCGTGGCTCTGGCTGCCCGCGCAGTCCTGGGGGAGCATTTGTAAGTTCTCTGTCAGGTTGGGAGCAGTTTTGTTTTGCTTTGACAATAGCAAAATCCCCATTTCTACCCTGCGAACCTCTCCATGTCCAGGGACTGGTCTGGATCCTTCTCGAGCCAATTGTTTCGGCTCTACCACTAGAGGTTAAAAAAACAAGTAGTATTTTTGTTCCACAAAGCCGACTGCCTTTAATTTGCTCTAAAGTGCCTCCTTTCGATTTCAGGATGTGTACAGGCGTGCCAGGAAGGAAGCTGTCCTTTACTTTTATCATCTCGGGATTTAATGAGTACGTCCAGGGTGATCTATTTATATCCTCTGAGGGCGGAGGAGGATAATGAGGGGCATCGGCGTTGAGTCATGCAGACCTGCCTTCTCCCCTTGACCCTGTCACTCGCTCCCTCTAGGACTTTAGGTAAGTCCCATTCAGTGTCCGAGCCTGTTTCTCTCCCATAAAGAACAGGGAATGAATGCTCACATGCATGGCAGCTGCGAGGAAGAAATGAAAGTTTGTACAGCAGCTAGAGCAGGCCTGGTGCGGAGCAGGGAGAGAGGTGTCACGAGCCGGCCCGTGCCCTTCCTCAGCAGCACCCCAGACTCGAGTCCCAGGTCATTCCTTGTCTTCCCCCACTGACCAGCTTATGCCTGTGTGCGCGAGCATGAAGACACAAGCACGCAGCACATGTGGAGAAGCTGAGCCCCGTTCCCTCTGGATCAAGAGCCCTCAGGCATGAAGGAACAGGCAAAGGCAGCGCTCAGCTGCTGAGTCTTGGCCTTGTGTGAACGCAACATCACCACTGCTGGCGGTCCTCAGAGCGGTGCCCCTTAGCGGTACTAGGGGGCACTAGCCATCCGCTTGCCCGCGGGGAACCCTCCCAGACGCTGTGTGAGGGTCTTCACGAGCAGGGTTCACTGGAGTCCTGGCTCAGCTTCCCGCCTGCTGTACTTGAGATTCGGATCACTCTGGAGAGCTGGGAGTGGGGCAGCAAGACTCCTGCCTAGTCAGGAAAGCCTCCGGGAGTCTCTTGTCTGCTGAACACAGTCTTCTGGACGACTGCTCCAAGAACCATCATGCTCCAAGCATGCCTGGGCCGAGCCATTCCCAGAGGACTCGTCTCCCCCAGGTCCATGGGAGCCCCTCACAAACGGCGTCTAAGTGTGGTTTGCTAAGGCTGCACAGCCCAGTCTCACAGACATGGTGTTTCAATGGCGCTGGAGGTGGGAAGTCTAAGGTGAAAGTACTTCCTTCTCACGTCCCCCTCCTTGGCGGATAGACAGTCCTCTTCCCCTGAATGTCCATATGCTGCTCCACAGGGAACTATCTGTCTGGAAGTCCTCTCCCCATAAGGATGCCAGTCATACTGACTGAGGCCCAGCCTCCTGGCCTCATTATCCCTTTAAAGACTCTCTGTCCAAATGCAGTCACTGACTGTGGTACCAGAGATGAGATGTCACCAACGTAACTTGCAGGGACACAGTATGGTCCTCCCCTCCCCCCACTGGGAAGGGCTCCATCAAGAGGCCTGTGCCCTTGGAAATGGGAGCTTCTCTTTATACCCTCCCCTTGTCACCCTGTGCCAAACACGGAGCTCACTCTCATGCTCCTAAAGCTCCTGTTATCAGTCCCCCTCACTTTTCCCAGCTGCCTAAGATACACAACCAAATGGCTCTGAGGTCACCCAGTCATGACCGCCCTTTGACCTTTGCCCTCTGAAGAACAGCCCACTGTGCTTTGCTGTGGGGCTTACAGATTTCAGCCCCAGCTTAACGTCTCTTAGTATTTGGTTCAAAAGTGCACAGGCCTCAAGCACAGCTACTGCCAAGGGACTTGTGAGCTTTTCCAACGCAGCCCAGATTTTTAAAAATCCAATCTCCATGTCAGCCCACGATTCACATTATGCTTCTTGGTCTGGGATTTGGGAGATGTGGTCACTGTAGGTAGGAGCCATACCTCTTTAGAGGCATATGCATAATTATGTATAATAATGTACCACTGGAAGATGCATAATGAATGATAATTAAGATATTTACATTATGCACATGTGCTTTCAGCCCCAGGACTGCAATTCCAAATGCCAATTGTCCCTTAACATAAAATGAGATTCATGACAAACCTTCACAGAACTTAGAGCAAATGTTTTCCTTCTGCACTGAAGTATAAAGAGGAAGCCTACAACCAGCTGCTGCGTGGTTCACCCATCCAGAATTTCCCAGCAATCTCAGTGTCAAAGCACGTGTCCCAGTTTGGGGTTCGGAAAATAGAATCCTCGTAATTGCAACCCTCACTCAACAATGAGATTCTGTTAATTCATTTTTTAAATAGCCAATCCACATTTTGAAAGAACCTGTTGGCTATACCACATAAAGACCACCGATCATGGTCCCTTTTTTTTTTTTTTTTTGGAATGGTTAGCTGTTTTCTTCTTCCCTTCTCCTGTCATTTCCTTCCCAAAAGATCTTGTCATCTTGGCTACTTGGGCATTAATAATTGTGTGTGTGAAGGTCAGTCATTATCTTCTTTCCTATTTTCTTTATGAGTCAATGTGTTTAAGGACCTGTTGCTTTGGGTGGCTCTATTAACCTTTATCACCTCCTGAGAAAGCGGGCAAGCAATGCCTAATCACTTTCAAAGGGCAAAGGACATTCTAGAATATGTAATTTAAAGTATAACTGAATAGATCTGGGGGGGGGTTGGGTGTTGTTTTTGATGTCTAGGGGAGAGAGATGATAGTGAAATTGGCAGACAGAGGCATTTCATTTTTCCCCATTCCAACATCTTAGAAAAATTTCAAATCATTAGCAAACTTGAAAGACTTACAGTGAACTTCAAGTGTTTTCCAACTATAAAAACAGCAATCTTCTTTTGATTTTTCTGAGTACACTCTGACCAGGTGAGTTTGGGTAGAAGCATTATGTTCTCATGCCTTCTGAACAGTATGTTCCTAAATGGACACTGTAATCTGTGCAAATTATATCTACTTTCTCAGCAAATGGATGCAAATCAGTACATTTCTTGAAAGTTCCAAAGGTCTCTGCTGCTTAAAGAACACTCGTTGGTCACTCCTTTGTCCTGTTGTCTAACTGCCCCTATTTGTCACCACCCCCACCAATTAACTCAAGTATCCCTCTTCTCCTTCCAACTCAAATGACTTCTAGTCATCTGGGGGTGTGAAAATCTAGCCTACAGGAAATACTTAGTTGCTACCTACTGAAGACAGTTTAATGACGCTGGAAGAATGTTTTTCAAGTAAATGTCACAGAGAACATCAAGCACGCTGAGGTAACCTTGTTAAACTCAGGACTATCTGTCCTCTCTTTTATTTGGCTCCTGATTTCTGTCAAGCTTGAAGAAATCATAACACAAGGTTATTTCAGTTCTTCCTGCCATGAATGCAAGTCAGGTTATGAAAATGATAAAGGACAGATGGTAAAATGTTCTTGGGTGAGACTTCAGTCCCTATCAGCTGCTGCCCACCCAAATGAGTCAGAGCTCAAAAGGAAACAGAGGTTACTCCCAAAAATATTTATTTTAAGGGGTCTGTTCATTTTGAACAAGCCCCAGCTATGCATTGCATTAGAAAATGTGTGTATTCATTGTTCACACTTATAAGATGGAAAGTACCCATACCTTGTAAATTCTAGACTCTTTCAGTAAGACTTCAGGGAACCTTACAAGCATCCATTATATATTTCAACTCTATCTGTGAGGCACATACATTTCAGGATACCCATTTACATTTATTCATTGGATGTGTAAACTAGTACTGCACAAATTCCATTTGGGTTTTCAAATTTATTTTGGCTAAAAAAGTATCTAATGTTTCCATGCTAACACCTTGCATACCTAACACCTCTTTTGTGAGGTGTCATCTTACTTAGGAGTTTTGTTCACAAATGCCTCTAAGGTAGACACGAGGAGGCACTATTGCTCTGGACTTCCAGATGGGGGAACAGAAAAGCAGAACTTCAACGCCACTGGTATATAGCAGCACAGCAAAAGCTCAACATCTACTTTCTTATTCTAGAGAACAGGTTGGGCAAAACCCCATTTCCTGCTAAGAACTCAGTTTAAGAAGCCCATTCTCCTTAACCAGTACTCGAGTCTGAGGATCAGTCACTACTTTGCAGATTGCAGCCAGATCTTAGCTGGGAAAAATTAATTTTCTTATTCTAAAAAAATGGTGCTTAAAAAGAAATGAATGTGTAGTCAGCTACCTCAAGGGAATACCAAGAAAACCTGTACAAGCTCCTAGCTATCCAAGAAAGTCTCAAACATTCACAAAAACAAACAAACAAACAAACTTGTTGCTAGGATATATTTTACATCATTATTTGAAGTTGAAGGTAAAGTGAAGGTGATGGAACCCAGTGCCCCACCGCCCCCAGCCAAGTTTTCTCCAGAACCCTTTCACCTCAAGCAAAGAAAGTCAGCTAAAACAGGATTCTTCCTCAGAGCTCAGCTTTAGTGAACAGGATTGCAAGGTCCCCACCAAAGTCTGACAGAAAACACATTCTCCTTGCCTCAGTTTTCACCTCAGTTTTCACATCATCTTGAAAGGCAGGATTCATGGTCACCTAGCACTTCGAAGATTAGAACTATTGTTTATGATTGTGGAGTCCTAGTCAGAAATCTGCAAGACCTAAATTCTATGTACTTCATGGCCTTTATAAAGTCTTCAGGGTGATGGGGAATGAAAGGTACATTCCATTCCTACTCAGTTCTAGGCAGAGTAAGTATTCCTCATCATGATCCAAGATAAACTGTAGATATGTCTGTCCTTTCTTTGTATGCTAACTTGAAAGTCTTTTGTTGAACCATAAAACTAGAAATGCTTCAGAGATCCATTTTCAACCCTCTCATTTTACAAATGAGAAAGTTGAGGCTCAGCAAACGGTAAAGATTTGTCAAGGATCAAATAATAAGTCAGTGTGAATGTGGAGAGAAAGGAACACTCTTACACTGCTGGTGGGAATGTAAACTGGTCCAGCCGCTGTGGAAAGCTGTGTGGAGGACCCTCAAACTAATGAAAACGGAGCTACCATTCGATCTAGCAATCCCACTTCTGGGAGTCTACCCAAAGTTTACAAAAACACTCATTCAAAAGGACACCTGTACTCGAATCCTTATTGTAGCATTATTTACAATAGCCAGAATACAGAATATAGAAACAACCCAAATGCCCCAAATTAGATGAATGGATCAGAAAGTTCTGATATATGTAGGCAGTGGAATATTACTCAGCAATGAAAAAGATAAACATGCCATCTGCAGCAACATGAATGGAGCCAGAGGAATCATGTTAGCAGAAATAAGCCAGAAAGACAAAGAGAAATACTGGAAGATCTCATCTAATGTGGGATATAGGGAAAACAAAAAGACAAGTAAAATTTAAAACTGTTAGCAGAACTGAAACATAGAGCAAGAGAGGGGTAGGGAGTAAAATCGGGGGAGCAATGGGTACAAGAGATTATGATGATGGTTCATGGGTGATAAGGTGGTGGAAGAACCTTGGGGTAGACATTGATATAAATATATGTGTGTGTGTGTGCGTGCAGTTAAAAAATAAAATTAAAGAAATGCAAAAATAAGAATAAATTAGGAAAAAAATAAAGTCAATAGCAGTGTTCTTGAGTCTCTCCAAGTTCACAGTTTCTTTATCACACATAACCAACCCTCATCATAAAATGTAAAGGAAAATAAAGTGAAAGTTCCCGGAAGACACATGTTTGCTATTGCAGTCACAGGAGCGCCCCTCCCACTGGTTCTTTTCTGGCCTCTCCTTTCTCTCTCAGCAGGGGGCTTTGCTTCCTTTTCCAGAAGGGAAACAAAGACAAGCAATGGGGTTGCCCTCAAGCTCCACCCAACACATTTTCATAAAAACTTGGTCTCTTCTGTGAATTCCCATCTTTTCTCCCCCATGGGAAGCAACACCTCTGGATTCAGCTCCATAGAACCTAGTCCCATTGCTTCTGCCTTCCCCTAAACCCATGAAAATGCTCGTCTCACCCAATTTTGAAATTTCAAAAAAAAGACCCCTTAATCGCAACCACCCTGCCAACCTCATCCTTGGCAATTCAATTACCTGCCGGTCTACAAAGCATTGTCCCATCAGCTGTACTCCAGTTGCCTACTGTTGAACTGAACAGCGCCATAGACCTCGGTCTGTCCTTCCCAGTAAGTGGACCACAGGGCTGCTCAAGCTGGAGAGCTGGAATCATCCTCGATACATTCTCCCCTCCTTCCCTCATCTACCCACTTGGCATCACCAAGGTCACCTTCTACTTTCCATGTGTAACTGCACCATCTTGTTCAGCTGTCACATGAGGGCCTCAGCCCCTATGTCTTGAGCCCGCATCTGCATGTTACCATGTGCATTTCATTTGCATTCAACATTGTTTATACACAAGAAAGATCTGGAAGCGATGCTCTGGGCGGTGTTTATGAAGCACTTAAGTGCCTCCATCTTGGACCAGTTGTACCTGGCACACACTCGTTCTGCCAATGCCTCTGACTCCCCAGGCTTCCTGCCCTCACATGGCACATGCCCGGATACACTTCCACCTTCTTGGCCTGCAGAACTCACCTTCGCCTTTCTGACTTCAACTCAAATGTCATTTTTTCCCAGATCTCCTAGGCCAGGGGTCAACAGATGGTTCTTATAAAGGGTCAGAGAGTAAAATATTTTCAGGCTTGCAGGCTGGGTCATCTCTGCTGTAATAATTCAATTCGCCTGTAGTACAAATAAATAAATAAGTAAAATAAACCCCTTCAATGATACAAATGAACGGCTACCAACAAGATGCTGTTGACAGAAACAGATCACTGCACCGCAGCTCAAGGTTGGGGGGCTCCTGTTCCAGATGGAAGCAAGAGGCCCTGGTGTGTGTGACCGCAGCTCCATGCTCTCCCTTCTTTGGGGTGCTGGGTACAGCCTGCAACATCACAGATGCATCAGAGTAACATTGCAGTCGTCATTCCATTGACAATATTTCAAGTCATCAGGCCATGTGGGATCATAGTAGACATAACTAGAAGATTGTTGAGAGCCAAGGATGGAACCTGGTGGGGGTTGGGGGCACTAATGTTCAGAAGTCAGGAAGAGGAGGAGGAACCAGTAATGAAAATGGAAAACATAGTGGCCAATGGTCAGAGGAAAATCCAGAGTGTGGTGTGGAGAAAGCAAAGTAAAGAATCTGCTTGCATTTTTTTTTCAATGAGACGAAATGATGCATATATATTAAAAATCAAAAATCAAACACTGCTTTTGGAAATTTTAAGATAAAATCATTTCCTATGCTAAGTACTTAATTGCATTTTCCTTGGGTTGTAGGATGATATTAAATAGAAGTTGTTCGTTATTTCTATCTGAAACAATAATAATAAAGAAGAGTCTTGTCAACTTCTATAGCATTTTATCTTAAAGTAGCAAAGAATGTAAGAGGCTGCTTTTCACCTTTCAACATGAGCATTATCTTTATAAAATCAATGTAACAATGATATAATTGTGTTTTTAAGATCATTCAGTAATGTTATTTCAAAAAACAAAAAAAGAATCTGCTTGCAAAAGGAGGTAGGAACCAGGAGTGCCAAGGGTTGCTGCTCAAGGAGGAATGACCAGTGACCATGGGGTGGGAGACCACGGGAGTCGCTGGGATTCCTGGTGGATGAAAGGGTGCTGTGGGTTCAGCGGGCAGTGGGAGGGGCAGAAGCGAAAGAAGCATAGACAATGCTCTGGGGAGGCTTAACGGTAAAGGACAGCAGAGTCGTAGGCAGCAGCTAGAGGAGGCTGTAGAGTCAAGGTTTGTGGTGACAGGAGACACGACACATGTCCACGACCGTGGCAAAATGTGAGGAAAAAAATATGCTGAAGGGGGCAAGGCAACAGTGGGGGAGAGAAGTCCCTGAGAAGATGAGGGGCACGGGGACTAGAGGAGCGTTAGAAGGACTGCCCCAGGCAAGGACCGTAGCTACTTAGCTCAGCAGGATGGTTAGTTTTATGTCTACTTGACAGGGCCTCATTGCCCACACGTTTGGTCAAACATTATTCTGGATGTTTCTGTGAGAGTATTTTTGCATGAGGTTAACATTTACACCACTAGACTTTGAGTAAAGCAGTTACCCGTTACCCTCCATCATCATGTGGGTGGGCCACGTCTGATCAGTTGAGGGCTCTAAGAAAAAAAAAACAAAAACCGACTTGCCCTAAAGAAAAGGGAATTCAGACTCCAGGAGCAGCATGAACTCTTTCCTAGGCCTGCAGCCTGTCTGTCTTCCTTGCAGATTTTGGACTTGCCAACCCTCAGCCATAATCTGGCAGCCAACTGGTTGAACCCTCTTTCTCTACCCCTCCCCACCCCACCGCTCACACATACACACATAAGCCAGGCTAATACATCCAGGGTAATGGGGAAGAAGGCTGGGTAGATGCCTCAGGTGCAGGTGGTTGGGGAGATGAAGCAGCGGAAACGTGCAGAAATCCACCGTGGATTGTTTCAGCGTGGTCAGTGGTGTAAAAGCAAGGGACCCCCGGGGCGGGGGCGTGCCACGGGATCAACACTCGGACCTCTCTGCGCATTTAGCACAGCCACCCTCGACCTCCCCTAGTGCGGATGTCTCATCGCAACGTCTGCGTTGTAAACTGACGCAGCAGCGTGACTGACGCAGCGACGTGTCTGATGAAGCAACATGGCTGACGCAGCGGCGTGGCTGATGCAGCGACGTGGCTGGCTGACGCAGCGGCGTGGCTGACGCAGCTCCTCCGCCGCCTTCTGGCTTTGTGTTGGTGCATGCTGAGTATCCCGAGCAGTTACCATGAGCCCTGAAGCCACCTCCCGCTGCGCCCAGTTCTCTCCTCAGCTTGGGGGAGGTCAAAAGGAGCACGTCTTGGCGTGCTTGTCCCGACTAGCCTTTGTGGCCAGAGGCGCCTACTATTCTAGTGGTTCTCAAAGTGCGGTCCCCTCGCAGGCAGCAAGGGCCTCGCCTGCAAGAAATGGACATGCTTGAGTCTGATCCTAGGAGCTACTGAATGAAAAGCCTGCCAGGGGCTTCTGATTCTTGCTCGAGTCAAGAAGCTAGAGCCCCACGAGAGCAGCCATGTGCCTCCTGGTGCTCACAGGTGCAGCCTGACATAATAAATGTCTATCAATCAGGACATCCTTGCAAGCGGGCTCATGGGAACAGCTAGGAGAAAGGAAAAAAGGTTGGAGTCTCCAGAGTTAGGGATCTAGGCACCCCGAAAGAGGCCGCCACTCCCCCTCCCCTTTTTCTTACACCCTCTGTCCCTACTGATGTTCGATCAGTCAGCGGGAGTCATATTAATTACAGCCATTTCCAGAAAGCACATAGTATTTTGACTCAATTACCACACAAATCATTAGCCATGTCTCATTCTAACTTGTTGCAAATTTTGTTTGATTATAATCCTAATTTTTTCTTGTATGCTCAATTTTCATCGCTTATTATTCATGTAACAGGACCATCTGTTCCCAACTGAAAAGAATTAGAAACCCTGTGAAAATATTGACCCAATCAGTCTGAACACAGGAAGGCAGAATTCCTAGTTTTCTGGACTCACCCACAAGTAGCTTTAGTTTGAGCAAACTAACTAACATCCATATTTATAAAATGACAGGCCGTGATCACGTGAGCAAATGATCTTTCATTTTACAAAATCTTCTTCTGCAGCAGTGACCGCTGCGTGGAAACACAGAGCTTTGCTAGTGTGCATGTGCACTTGCACACTGATTTTCAGAAACACACCTATGACATAAAGGAGGACGAACCAGCAACAGCCTCTGGCTCTTGCCAGGAATGAACAGGGAAGCTAGGGGCACCGTTTGGATTCCAGCTTCTTCTGAGGAGCGCTGCCACAGATCCAGTCTGCTCCTGGAGAGCTCCCAGCCATGCCAAGGACAGCTTCCTTTCTGGAAGCTGGCAGCCCTGTCAAGGTGTGAATGAGAGCACAAGTCCATCCTTGCGGATGACGCCTTGGGGTCCCGAGCCTAGGTGCCACCCACACAGCTGGGTGCAAATCAATTCCTAGCAGTTTGCCAAGGGGAGAGAGAACCTGACCCAGCTTCTCTGTCCGATGCCTAAATGCTATTTTAAAGAAATCTTTATACTGTCAGTGAAGACAGGGGCCGTCTACACCCGCGCTGAACCATCGTATCATGGAGTGCTGCGGACCGGCCGGGCGAGGGCGCAGGCCAAATGACCAGGGTTCAGCTGGGCAGGAAAGACACAGGAGCCAGTGGATGGCAAACAGTTACACACTCAAGGGGTGATGATTCTGTTGCGATTTATTTGAGATTTTTATGGATATATATAGTGTTTTTGGCAATCAGCATTCTATGAGTATATGCAATTAACATATTAACAGATTGTAGATTTTTTCCTAGGTGTATCTAACAATATAACTTTCCTAGAAGCATCCTAAAGCAATTCCTTACTTTTCCACTGAGAATTAACACATCAACTTAAGTATTTTAACTAACAATATAACTTCCTAAAAGTATTCCAAAGCAATCTTTTACTTTGTTACTGAGACTTGACAGATCAACTTAAACATTTTAACTAACAATATAACTTCCTAAAAAGTATTCCAAAGCAATCTTTTACTTTGTTACTGAGACTTGACATATCAACAGGTTGCAGATTTATCCTAAGTATAACTAAAACGTTTTGACTAACAATATAACTTCCCTTCACCAAGGTAAATTGGATTTGCTAAGAAACTTTATAGGAAAATACTTTGACCACAGGACTGCTCAGAATTATTTACTAAATTAGAGGGCCATCTCGAAAACTCCCTTGCCTGGAGTCTGAGGACAGCACCCTTTATGAAGGTTAGTTCTCAGAAACACCCCTCCTGTGGGGGCAGAGAGCTACGCCCGTGATTGCCGTTACCGCATGGGTGCTGCCACCACATGGGTACTGCATCGCATGGGTCCCCCGAACAGGTCAGCTCCCACAATGGAGCCCTGGCTCAGAATTCTGATGAACCCCCAGGTCTGTCCATGTGTCCATCCTGTGTCCTTCAGCATGAGCACAAGCGCGCACGGCATTCCCTCTGGAAGCAGCCTTCCTCAGGACCTCCCGGAGTCACAGGGGCGACCCCTTGTCCTGTGTGGGAAGCTGATTGTCCCCAAGGTGGCAGCCCCAGTCCTCAGCCTTCCTGCTGTGTGGCCTCTCAGGACTCGGGGGGGGGGGGGTGGAGTGCCCTGCGCTGTCTCTTCAGTCTCTCCCGGCTGAGTCTCCTGGAGCAGCCCTCTGAGCAGCGCTTCCCTCTCTGAGCACGTGTCCCCAGGTCTGAGTGTGTCACCCTGCACCCCACATGCCCTTGTGCCACGCAGAGCAGGGGGAACGCCATGGGGCACCCTGGCCCAGCTCCCAGGCATCTGTGCTCTCTTTGGCCCCCCTGTCTCTTAACCTTTGGGCATCAAGGGCTCTCTACGTGACTGATGGAGGCTGAAGCTGCTCTCCTGGGAAGTGTGCTGGCGCACTCGCCCCTGCACAGCGACAGCCTTGCTGGAGGGAACTAAGGAGCCTAAACGGTGCACACCCAGGCCCCAGGTGAAATGTGGCCCGCCGTCACCACCTGTCATGAAGTGCACACGTCTCGCCCTCTGGGCATCAGGAGATGCTGATTGGAGAATCGCGTGGCTCAGATGTCTGGCAGATGTCACAGTTGGTCCATTCCCAGGTCTGCCTGGGGACACCTCTGTCTCCAGTCTCTCCAGCCATCTCCCTTCCTCCCTAAGCGTCAACGGTCCTCTCCAGCGCCAGCTAAGCATGCCTGACCGCCTTTGTGCAGCCCAGGAAAGTCTTAGTCTCTGCTGCGACAGCAGCTGGGCTCCTGGGACTAAGGATTCGGGCATGTGGGATTTCAACCTGGGCTCAACTGTAGCGCTGTGATCCACGCGCACAAGCGTTGAGTGTGCAAAGTGCCCTGCGATCCAGTCTCAGATCTCCCTGACTGCTCACTTCATCATGGAAATCAGGACCCAGCTCCCAGTGGTGACGAGGCGGATGCACAGCCCAATCTGGTGGCCCACAGCCGGGCACAGACCTGTCGGGCACCGTGAAAGAGCAGTCGGGCAGGCCTTTGCCCGCCGTGCGTCTACGGAGACTAAATCAACTTGTTTCATGACTCTATTAAGCCCCAAGTCTTTTATTTTGGTGCTATTTACAAGATAATAAGACCCATGTAATGAATTCTAATTTTGCAAGCAGCCCCGTCTCATATCAATAGCTAAACATAATATTACTGATTTGCCTTTACCTTATTTGTCTGTAAATTTGATGCAGTCATAAATATTCATAAATATTCATACACGAAGCTAAATGGGATTTAGAAATGCAGCCCCTTCACGTGTGAAGTGGAAAGCGAACATTCAAAGAGCATGAGCTTTGGAGTCAAGTGTGGCTAGATCGCGGCTCTGAGCGTCTTGCATGAAGTCATTTAAGCGTCCTGAGCCTCAGCCTCAGGATCTGTGAAATGGGGTTAAAAACGCTCCCCTGTGAGACCGTTTTGAGGACTCAAGTGAAATGATGGCTCATCCGAGTTAAGGGATTCGGAAGGACCATCAGTATGGAGTGGCTGTTTCCTGTCTAGGGACAGAAATCACTTTTGAAAAAACAAATGGCGCCGCTTTGTGAAAGTATAGTTATGTCCTCATGCCACATCACAGACTCTTGGAAATGGTGACTTTTAGCAAATGACAGAACCAAGTCCATAGAGCACTAGATAGCTTGATGTGAGAAGGAGGTGAGTCCTTTACGACACATTCCTGCTTACGAAAGTATCATCAACCTTTTAAAAAAGCAACCAAACACTTCTACTCTGGAACAATTATTTGCATGCATCCATCCATGCATCCATGCATCCATGCATCCATGCATCCATGCATCCATCCATCCATCCATCCATCCATCCATCCATTCATTCTTTCACCAATCCATCCACCATCCATCCATTCATTCATTCTTTCATCCATCCATCCCTATCCATTCATTCATTCATCCATTCATTCTTCCATCCATCCACCCATCCATTCATTCATTCATTCTTCCATCCATCCATCCATCCACCCATCCATTCATTCATTCATTCATTCTTCCATCCATCCATCCATCCATCCACCCATTCATTCATTCATTCATTCATTCATTCATTCATTCATTCATTCATTCATTCATTCATTCATGTATTTTCCCACCCAGTCATTCTAGCTCAGAGTCACAGGTGGCCAGAGTCCATCCTGGCGCTCAGGATCAAGGAGGGAAGCACGCTGCACTGAACACCCCTCCATCTCGGGGCACATTACACACACCCAAGGGCACAGGGCCTGGGGCCAATGGGGCACACCTGCGAGCCTCACGCAAATGCCTTTGGCCTGGGGGAGGAAGGGCCAGGCAGAAGCGCGGACGACTTGCCAAGCGCACGCAGACGGAGGCCCGACTGGGAATCGCTTGCGGCTCATCGACATTCAGACGCGAACAGGTCATTTAGCTGCATTGTAGTTCAGCTTCTTCATCTGCCAGAGGAGCTCACACCACCTGCTCCAGGGATCCGAGGGGACTGGAAAGCTGGCAAGGAAAAGCCAGGCCAAGTCATGTGGAGGAGGCGCAAGGTGGAGGGAGGCGCCGGCGAGGAAGGGAGCAGGAAGGAGGGAAGAAGAGCGTGGGTGGTGGCGGCAGCTCATCTTCAGCTCTGCCAGAGGGAAGCCAGACAAAGGGGAGCGGAGCCTCCACCACTGCCGCGTGGGGTGGGGCCGCGTGGGGTGGGGTGAGCCGGTGAGTCCTCGGGGGTAGCTTTGCCGAACAGATCTGCTTCAAGAGCTAGTGGAGATGGAGTGCGGGGCCCTCATTGCTGATCCGATTGCCGCGCGCCCCGGGGACGTATTTGTCGTAATTAAATTCCCAGAAAGTAAAGGCGTTTGATAAGCTTCAGATCAGCACAAACGCTGGATTGGTCTGGGGCGCGGGCAGCGGGCAGCGGGCAGCGGGCAGCGGGCAGCAGGCAGCGGGCGGCTGGCGCTGCCCGAAGGAGGCTGTGCGGACAGAAAGCGTTTCCTGGGCAGCCGCTCCCAGACCCGGACAAGGAGGCTGCGTCCGGGGACACCGTGAGCTTCGGCGCTGCGGGGCTGATGCGGACACAGCCAGCGACAGGCCCGCGCTGCGGCCCCACTAGGTGCACTGGCCACGCATGTGCAGAAGGTGCCAGACATCGCATGTGCACGTGCTAAGCATCCGGGGCCCTCCGCCCCCGACATGCTTGCTGCTCCCGTTCCCCACGCGTGTGGACAGCACTGCGACTACAAGGCAAGCCACGGCGGCTCCCAGAGACGGGCCACGGCTGTCCGCCCCTGAGCCACCGAATGTGATGACGCGAAATTATGGCCGAGCCTGTGAGGAGAGCAGCAGCTGTGATTCCGAGGGCGCCCCAGGGCCTGGCCGTGAGACGCGGGGGAGGACGCTCTGGGCGGACGTTCAAGGGATGCCCATCCTGGCTGAATGAGGAGACGCCATCTGCTCCTCAACCGCCCTGACTTTTACCTCACACAGGTGCTGTGGGGTCGAGCAACAGAACCCCGCGACTCCACTGGCTGCTTTGCAACGCGCCTCAGGACGGGCTTCCCTGCTCCTCACAGCCGCGCTAGCTTCCCTGCGCCTCAGATCCCCCACGCCGGCTTCCACCTCAGGGCTGGCTCTTTCATGCTCTCCACCTGAAGTGCTCTTCCCAGAACGTCCGCAGAACTGGCACCATCGTTTCCTCTAAGTCTTTTCCCAAATGTCACCTTAGTGAAGAGGCTTTCCCTCACAGTCCTGTTCTCCATGACCCTCCCCTCTGACACACACTCCACACACACACACTCCACTCACAATCTACACACACAACACATACCACACACACACATGTGCACACCACAGGCCACACATACAGACATGCCACCCATGCCACACGTGCCACACACATCACACCACACCATACTATACACACACACCACACAACATACCATACACACCTACCACACACCACACACCACACATACCACACATGCACCACACATACCACACACATCCCACACCATACACAAACACCACATATACCACACACACTACACACCATACCATGCCATACACATACACACACCACACATACCACACACATACCACACACCACACCATACCATACACACGCCACACATACCACACATACCACACCACACACAAATACCACACATACCACACATACCACACCATACACAAACACCACACATACCGCACACACCACATGTCATACACATACACATACCACACAAACACCACACACCACACGATACCATACACACATACCACACAATACACCATACCATATACATATACCATGCATACACCACACGACACACATACCACACTCCACCCCACACTATACCACACACACACACCACACATACCACACACATACCACACACAAACACCACACACACCACACCATACCATGCACACACATACCATACAACATACCATACCATACACACACACTACACACACACCACACCATACACCATACCACACACACACACCACACCGTACCATACATACACATCACACATAACACACACATAACACACCATACACAAACACCACACACACCACACCATACCATACACATCACACCACACATACCACACACACCACACCATACCATACACACACCACATATAACACACATAACGCACCATACACAAACACCACACACGCCACACACTACACCGTACCATACACACCACAAATATCACACACACCCTACATGCCACACCACACCATACCATACACACACACCACACATATGACATACATACCACACAATACACCATACCATACATACGTACCATATACACACCACACTGCACATACCACACACATACACCACACCATGCCACACACACTTCTCACCACCATGTACTCGCCCCTGCCAGTCTTTCAGTGGCAGCCTGAGCAAGCCAGGGTACTCCTAGGGGGTCACACCAAGAAGGTCCCACTGCAAGAATGACTGAGGTGCTGAGCCCTGTCCAGGATGAGTGGCCATTCTGCTGGGCTCCTGTGGAGTTGCTGAAGTCACCAGCAGAGAATGAGAAAGCTTCCATCGGCCACACCCATGCTGGACACGCCACGGTGACAAGAGACAGAGAAGCCGCGACACAGAGACAGCCGCACATGGGCAGGAGCAGTAGTGGGCAGCATGGCCACTGAGCCTCTCATCTAAACTGTAGGTTGCGAAATGGGGAATGGAAATGGCACCTGCGACGCCACAAGGTAGCTTGATGCTGTCCTTGACCAAATTGTCACACTCTATTACAGTGACCTCCTCCCCGGAAACGGGGCACAGAAGCAACACTGCAGCCATCTATTGGGTCACTCCGTGAGGTGTCTACAGCCCAAAGCTGTTCCAAAGTCTCCATGTTCCTTGTTTCACCGACTCCCCTGTGAATGCCAAGCACCTCACTGCGTTGTGTCAGAGGGCCACAGACACGGGTATGGCCAGACTGTCCGGATGCGGGAATCCGGCTGCACACACTGTCTTTGAGGGTAAGAAGTTGCTGCTGCTTGACCACCGGCAAGACTGCCAGAAGAGACGGTGCCACATATCAGCGGGCCGGAGCCATTAGCAGCAACAGCTATTTCCAACGTACTGGACAGACCCACTTGATGGCTGCCTCCTCCGAGCTACCCCTGTCATCAGGCTGGGCTCCTCAAGCTGGGTGCACAGAGAAACCTCCTGAAGGCCAGTGTGCGTCCACAGCTCGCCCCAATGCGGCAGCATCTTCAGGCACGACAGGGCAGGCGGCAGCGTTCCGAGCCCAGTCGTCGCACTCTTAGTCACAGGACACATGCTGGGTTGTGCAGGCACAAGTACATGGGCGTATTTCCAAGGCTGTGCTGCCATCACCACCATAATGTTCTAGAACATTGTCGTCACCCCAAGAGAAGCTTAATACCCATTAAGAGTTGCGTGCCATTCTCTCTCATGCCTTACCTGTAACCCCCACCCTGGCCACTCCGCCCTCTGTCTATTCAGTCACCTGCTCTGGAGAGTCTCCATATGGACACACGTGAAACACAGCTTTTGTGTCTGGGTGACGCCCGTGAAGCCAGAGAGGGGAGCTCAGGATGGTTTCTACAGCCTTAGAAGGGTCCTTTCACCTCCTATTCTGTCTGTCTTTACACGTCTCTCTTTACTCGCCTATGAGCTTCTTGAGGGCCAGAACCATGCTGAGGCTCTGGTGTTCCCTAAATGTCTAGCCTCATATATGGCCGATAGCTTCAATTCAACACATGTCTACATATAAAGAAAACATGAACACACACAGCCTACTGCAAAGGCTCCACTTGGGGAGTGGATTTGTTTTGAATTCCGTCTTCGGGGCGCAGGCAGGTCTCCCATGCATACAGACACCTGATATAACCTCATCCAACACTATCTCTGTGCCAGGGACCATGGTGGAAAGTCGGGGGTAAAGTTCTAGGTGCAGGACATGAAGTGGCTGATGTTCAGGGACTCCAAGTCTAATGGGGGGGATTCAATCACAAACAAGCAAGTCACAAGGCAGTTTCATATGACAATAAGCACGACATGACAGCAGATCGCAGGGTGAGAGAGACACGGCAGAGGGTGGCAGAGGAGGGCTAGGAGGATTTAGTCCCTCGGCGGATTTCCAGCAGAAACCAGCCCCATATCAGTTAGATGGAAGGCAAAATGTCACGCTCTGTTGCAGTGACTCTCATCTCTCTCTTGTAGTCTCTAATCTCAAGAAAGAAAGCGACCCCTTAGCCATGACTCAAGCAGGGCGCAGGAGCCATGCAAAGGCTTTGCAGCTACCAACAGTGATGAAGATATGTCCAGGTGGGAAGAAGGGCTGGTTACATGAGCACTGATGTGGTCGCCTTTGTGTTTTCCCATGAGTCAGTGCGACTGGAAGCACAGCTGTCTTGTCTGTACAGGAGACCTGGACTTAACTATTCTCTCCATGATGTCATTCAAAAGCCATTAACAAGCTCTGCCCAGAGAGTCTTTGTCCCTATGATTCTTCTAGGAATTTTATGATTTCAAGCCTTATACTGGCGTTTTCAATGCATCTTGAGTGAATGTTCATGGGTGGTGTAAGTCAGGCATCCAGTTCACCCATTCGCACAAATATCCAATTTTTTAAACACCATTTATTGGAGATGACTGCTGACTCCCTTGTGAAATATCAGTTGACCATATAGATGAGGATTTATTTCTGGGTTCACAATTCAGATCACTTGGCGGATGTGTCTATTTTATTCACAAAGGCATTTGTACTTAAAGCGCTCAGGAAAACAGTCACATCTAAATGCTAAGTGATTTGGGATATTGGACAAGGTTCCATGTTTTAGAGGCTACATATTGTGTATTTCATTCCTGTTTTCTAGTTTTCGATTCTACTTAATTCCAGTTGTTAATTTTCCTTCCGTGTATCTCCAAGTTTTTTACTGATTTCCCGATTACTTCTATAGCTATATTTTAGGGCATACACCATAACATGTCCTATGTGCAGCTGCCTCACCTCCACCAAAGCTTCAGCAGCAATACCCACTGTAACTCTCATAACCACTATAGTTTTCACAATGTCAAAGAGTTATTTTTGGTGCATTTTGGCAGATTTTCTTTGACTATTTATATTCTTTGGTTATTTATATTTGGTTATATCTATATTCTACATATATTCTATAAATATATATTTGGATATTTATATTTGGTTATTCACATTTATAGTCAACAAATGAACAAAGTCATCTGGTAACTGTCTTTCAATTTCTGGCTTATTTCTGGCTTATTTCACGAAGGATAATCATCTCAAAGGCACAGAAAGACATTATTTTATCTAATAGCTAAGTATCATTCCGTACTCCTCACTGGGTATAGGTATCTATAGCAAAGTTTCTCTGATCCCAAGTCTTGATGGTTGTGAGTAATGCTGTTAGGAACACAAGAATGCCCAAACATTTTCACACTAGGGTTTTCATATTCACAATTCAAAGACATCTTAGTTCAAGATAGCCCTTATTTGTTTAGTTTTGCTTTTGTCTTCCCTACCAAGTGTTCCAGGAGTTGCATCCTGGAATACTTCTGTGCGGCTCATGTCCAGGAATGTATTTCTTGGTTTTCTTTTATGTATTTTATGGTTCCAGGTGTTATATACAAATCTTTAATCCATTTTGAATTATTTTTTGTACAGCATTAATTATGGATCTAGTTTCATTTTATTTTTTTATTGCATGTTTCCCAACATTTGTTTCCTTTCTCTGTTGTTTGTGGTGCTTTTGTCAAAGATGGATTTTCCATATTCATTTGGGTTTATTTCTGAGCTCTCTATTCTCTCCCATTGGTCTATATTTCTATTTTTGTTCCAATCCCATACTGTTTTGATTACTGTTGCTATGTAGTATAGTTTTAAGTCAGGGAGTGTGACTCCATTTTCCTTCTTTTTGCTCAGGATTGCTTTGGCTATTTGGGGGTTTTGTGTTTTCATATGAATTTTATAATTAATTGCTCTATTTTCTTGAAGCACATCATTGGGATTTTGAATCTACTTTAGATAATATGGCCATTTTAGCAATTTTCATTCTTCCAATCCATAAGAATGGGATCTTTCCATTCCATTTGTTAATTTTCTATTCATAGATTATTAAACTAATCTTTTGAGATTTATATTAATATATTAATAATAGCTTGATTTACTCTGTTCACAGCTCATTTTTCTACCTCGGGCACCAGTTTGGGAGGAGAAAAGGTGTACTTAAGGTAACCAGAGAAAGGAGAGAGAGAAAGAGAGAGAGAGACAACCATAAAATGCAAGTGAAAGGAGTTTTTTGGTATATTTACCAAATACAGGGTATGAATTTCACAATCAGAGAATTATATGGAAAAGCTGGAACTTTACTGTGGCTTGGATAAAGCCAGAGATAGTAGAAATGAAGTCTCAGTCCTGCTAAAAAAAGAAAAGCCAATTGTTATTTCATTCCCTCAAGGGCATTTTGAAAAAATCCCCAAGTACATGGTACTCAAAATAGTTATAATACTAAAAGGAACCAAAATATTGTAACAGGATGAGACTAAGTAACAAATTATGTTCCTTTAACTCAAACAGAAGGTCTATTAACAACTATAATATGCTTGCCAGCATTTACATTAAGTTTAAAATTCCCTCTTAAAAGTCTCCTTTTTTTTAAAAGCAGATCTTTCCTATATTGGCAGGCATATAACCTCCTATAAAGAAGATAATGTTCTCTAATATGTGTATACATTTTCCCTCTGTGGGCCCCAAGCCTTAATTTATTAATATATCAAGTCATTAAAAACATGACTGATTGGCTTAAACAATTAAGAAAATACAGGAGGGAACAATTTTGCATTGATAGAGGATGGACTAGAAAATTCAATGTCATTTCTATTTCTAAGTCAATGATATATTTCCAAGTGACATTACTAACATTTGTAGTAATACATAAACTCTGACTAAATTAATTATGAACAGTTAAACCTTTATTTATAGCTGTTGTCAGCTCCACATTTCTTAGGAAAATTCTTAATCACCCACATTAAAAACTGCCAGCCCATCTGATTTCTATACAGAAAGCCATGGTTCCCCAGGGGAAATGGGAAAGAGAAAATGTCAAGTGATCAAATCAGTGTGGCCTGATGATGCCTTCCCCCTCAATGCTCACAAAACCTTTGCCTGCCACAGCCACAAATCAGCTTACCACTGGTGGCTGCAGTTATTACACACTATTTCAAGGCCCAGTGAAATGCCGCAAATTGGGTCAAGACCAAAACTCTCTCATCTGTGTCCCCGGGGCTCTGCCCAGGCCTGGCACAGCACAGACACCCTGGGAGCAGGTGGCACACTGTGCTGCATGTCACTTGTCCTTCCCAAGATCTTGATCATGACCGCCTCCGTATGTATCAGGGCTACACATGACACACATACATTCTGCCAGTTCAGTAGAATGCTTTCCCATGTCTAACCCTTTGGTAAAGCAAGTCCAAATCATTATGCAGCTCTTGTCTTTGTCTTTTGACTCGATGCACAGGAAACCTCATGTGTCTGAGTCACCTGGTCCAATCACATAATTCATGGAAACATAGGCAGTCACAAGGACAGGGACTGTATCACAAAACTTAGGCTGCAGCCTCCTGGGTCTCTAGCTCACCACGATCTTAATATTTGGAACAGGAAGTATTAACTGGTCTGAGAACATAAAAATTCAAGAGCACCACCAAGATCAATTTGCATAAAACCACAACCTCACCCTCTTGGATGCGCGTTTGTCAATGGAGATGTACAGCTGAGTGCCTATCATGTGATCTCATTGATTCCACTGTTGCTGTATTTTAATGTTTTGACTAGCTGAAAGGAACACCATAATAGAAGCATGGCTTTAAAGTCCCATACATTAACTCTCGTAATCTAAAGATAACAACACTGAACGGTTCTCGGTCTCTTCATCATACCAATAAGAATGATATGTTTTTAAAAGGCCTGGAACGTAGCATATAAATTTTGTTAGTCTCTCTCCCCAGGATGTTCAAAGAACAAGCACCAAAATGAAAACAACATTTATTTCCACTTGCTTGGTGTAAATATGTACTCATCTCGGTAGCTTTCTCTACCGGAGGGTGATCCCACAGTGTTTAGTCTTTGGGTCTCAAAACAATTGCCAAGATTGCATTCGTTCTGTTCCTGAACTATGACGACATTTCAGCCTAGGTCAAAATCAGTGCAATCTGTGGCCAGGGATGCGATTTTGCCATAGAGTACATGAGGAAAGGCTTTTATTTTATATCCTCCCTTGAACTGTATCTTCTCTGTGCTGGAAGTCATAGTTTCAAAGATGCAGTGTATGTGGTACCTACACATAATTGAAAGGCAGCCCTTGTCTTCTTGTTTCTAATCATCACCTTAACCTTGACTTCAACTCACAAGCCCATAAGTGCCAAAGAGCTTTAAGAAGCAGCAAGTAGAGCCACACAACTTGTCAAACATGAGCCGATAAGGCAATCTGAAAGTTTGGCTTAATAAAAGTATCAAAAGCAATGGAAAATTCTGGATTCTATGAGTGTAACCTGCTCCTTAATCTTCTCTCTGAGACTCAGCATGTAAAAATAGTCTTAACAATTTTTGCAATAAGCTTATAATCATATTTTACAATTATCCAATTATCGTCTTAATAATTCTTTTTATAACAAAATTATTTCATCTTAATTCTAGATTTGGTATAATGTGAGGGTAAGAACATGGATTCTATGTCAATTGCCTGGGCTCAAATTCTAGCTCTGAAATTAACTAGCTGCATGGTTATGGTCAAAATGCTTAGCCTTGCACCATTTCAATTTGCTCACTGGAAAACAGAGTAAAAATGTCTACGTGCCCCTGAGAGTTCACTGAGAATCAATGAGTAAATGTGCATAAGGTATGCAGAGCAGTGCCAGCAAGGGTTAATGCTGGGAACGTTTGCTATTAGCTTCTTTAAGGATATTTTCTCACACGTGCATTACCATGTTGCTCTTTAGTTAATAATTATCCTTTCTGTTCATAGGATCATCCATCATTCCTTCCTGAACTCCATACGTGTTTTTTTCTCACGCTCAGTATATGCTAATAACTGTGCAAGAAGGTGGAGTTTGAAAGCTGGAGCCGACAAGGCCCCGGTCCTTTACTGTTACCGTGTTCTTGACTCACTCAACCATACAGACTCATATGTTATGATATAATGGGACAAGCACTAAGATATCAGCATGGACCACATGATAGGTGCCCTTAATTCTTTATCTCTGACATTTACTGATGGTCTCTGTCGAATGAATGAATAAATAGTCATTTAACAAACTGTCTCAACTTGCTATTTTTCAACAGACACTGTTTTAAGTATTTGGAATAATATACCAATGAGGAAAATAGACAAAAATCCCCGCGCATGATCTTATAGAAGAAAGGGAGGTGGAAGACAGAAGTTAACGCTACATTAGAAGGTGGAAGGCAGCAATAACAAAGTGAAGCAGTAAGAGGCTGTCAGATGTGGGTGACATGGATTGAGCGACTCAGTGGGCCTGACTGAGCTGGCGAGGGGTAAGCAAACCACTCCAGAAGCTGTGGCAAGCAGCTTGGTGACACCCAGGGGAAGAGTACAGACACTCCTGACAGAGGCCCTGAGGAGGAACACACCCAGTGCATTCTCAGAGGAGCTAGCTGGGTGATGGGATGCAAGTGACAAGAGTTGATGAGGGACAGTCATAGGAGAGAAGGCTTGAGAGGTAATAGGGTGACCAGGTCATTGAAAACCTAAGTGGTCACTGAGGTGACTTCCTGACAGATTTGGAGGCTAGGAGAGGATTTTAAGCAGAGCAGGGTCCCCTCTGACTCATATTTTATCAAGATCTCGATGACTGCTGTGTGAGGAATCAAGTACAGAGACAGAGGCAGCAGGACCAGGTGGGAGGTTACCTCGCCAATGAAAGGCGAGATAGCACCTCAGGCCAGGCTGGTGGAAGTGGAAGGTGGTGAAATGGTTAAATTGGAAAATCTATTTTGAACACGTGACTAGATGGGACTTGCGGATGGCCTGGGTGTGAGGCGTGAGTCTCCAGGGTGGTGACTCCAGGGATTTGAGCCTGAACAACTGGAAGAAGGCTTCATAGGGCTTGGGGGCAGGAAGGGGCAGAGACCAGGATTGTGCTGGCGACCTGCCAAGTTTGAAATGTCTCCCAACCTGTGAGGATGCTAGGCGGTCGGTGAATATATGAGTCTCGTGTTCTAGAAGAGTCCACACTGGAGGAGCCATCAGCACGTAGAGGCTGTTAAAGGCATGAAATCATGAAGGACTCAGGGCGGACAGGGAAGACTTGGCGCTGACCATTTCTCCCACGGGCATGGTGAAGGCAGTGGCCGCACCGCATTTGAGACACGCACACACATCGCCGTGAGGTGGGGCTGTGATGGAAAGGCACCGAGCGCATGAGGAGGAAAGCTGATGTCAGGGACCAGAGCCCTGCGTCCAAGGGCACATCTCCTGAGCTCTCTGAGTCCCACTTGCTTTCGCTATAAACATGGGCCTTGTCTCCCTCACAGCAGTGGGCGTCCTGGATGGGATCATGTGTGGCAACACAGGTCATGAGCTGAAACAGAAGAACCAGACATGACTCCCGGAACAGGCCAGCCACCCCCTCTCACCTGTGGGGCGCTGCCCCTAGTCACACTGCCTGACAGGGGGAGGGGCTTGTCCCTCCTCCCAAGGAGAGATCGCTGGGCCTTGCAGCTCATGAGCTATGCCACAGCCCAAAGCCTGCTCATCTTTGCCTAGAGGGATGGCTCGCGGCCTTCCGTGTGGACGGAGACACATCCCTGCGCTCCACCCGGAACCACACAGGAGCCCGCAGGACACAGAGACGCTGGCAATAAATAGTGAAGATATCCCGTGTTGAAAAGATGGCCTGTCTCTGTGGCGAAATTGCATTCTTCTGTGGTGGGGAACAAATGGGGGCGCCGAAGGAGCAGCCCAGAGATGAGACGTTGCCTATCTCAGGAGCAGAGGCCAACAGAAATAACTGCCCACAGGCCCGAGATGTCATACCGTGATTTCAGCCGAAAGCAGGCCAGGAAGTGGCTTCTGAAGCAATAGAAAGTCTATACAGACAGCTTGCAGCCTTTCCTGTGTGTGTGTGTGTGTGTGTGCGTGCACACGCACGTACATGCACAGGCACATGTGCACACACATGGGAGAGGGATACAGAGTCCAGAGGCTCCCTTAGGAGGCTTGTTCTGCCTAGAAGGGAAAGAGCTGTTTCCTATTGAAGTCACCACATCTTGATGAGCTCTTGAAAATTACAGCAGCGACTCTCACTTAGCACCACCACATCAGATTTCCAAGAGGCGGCGAGTGTACTCTATCGAGCCCTTAAAACATTGCAGCAGGTTCCTCAAGCACACAATCCACTATGGCGACCCTTCTGGCAGCCGGCTGGAGAGGCAACACCCAGCCTGCTTGTTCTCCCTTTAGCACCATTTCTGAGGAAAGAGACACTCCACGCCGCCGAGCAGCGAGATGGCCTCCAGCATAAAATAGTCAGCAGCGACCAGAGGGGGGCCTGGCCTGTTGCTTTTCATATAAGTAGCTGAGGAAATTACCTGAAGTAGAGGACAGGAAACACACAAATGAGTCTGCCTTGAAAAGCCTGGAGAAGCTGATCGGTCAGCTAAGAACAGAGTCATTTTCTTCCTTGCCAGGGGAGACAGCTGATGAAAAGAAGCCCAATTTCGCAGCCCACTCTCAGTGTGTTCTTTCGCAGTGCTCTGATTTGAAAGCTGGTCATAAAGCCATAGACCAGGAGACACGTGTTCAAAGTATGGCTGCATATCAAAAATGAAAGCTGAGTGACAGACCCCAGAGTGGTTTGAATCTGTCTTTAACTGCCATTCCCAAGATGCTGGGAGGCTAGCACCATAGAATTAATTAGACGAAGTTTGATGCCCAATTCTTCCCTTTATCTGCTGTGTGACCTTGAGCAAGTGCTTAACCTCTCTGAACCCTTCCGGTGAAAATAACAATGACCGATGTGATGCCCTTGTGGTGGGATTTGATGAGTTCTCAGCACAGGAGCATCAGGAACAAGGTGTGCCTCGGTGTGGGAGCTGTTAACATGCTTCTTGCCAAGTCTTTGCACAGACTTCTACCAGCAATGCTGTCAGTGGTGAAATGCTTCCTTCTATCACAAGATATCATCAAGGAAATATCCCCAACCTCCTGAGAGCTGTCTCTGCTCCATTCCTACTCAACCCAAACCTCCTTAGCACTGAAGCCATACTGCGCTCGTAGAAATTGTCATGCTGTGACTCCCATATCATGAAAGCAAACCTGGCTAAGGCCAGGATTGAACTAGGAAGACACGCAGGCCCTCGACGCAGCACCCGGCCCACAGGAAACACGGACCGGGGCCTTTCTCGGGTTCAGGTCCAGTACACAGGTTTTCCTATTTGCTGCTTCTTCCCCTTCTACCTTTCCTGTAGCCCCGCCCACGGCTCATTGCCCTGGGTGTGCCCAGAACACTGATTCATGGGATGGGCCTCTCGCCTCCTGCTCCAAGCGCATTTCTGCCTGCGCCCTGCACCCGGCGCCCTCCTTCGTCGCCGGTTATGGGCCTGTCAAAGGCCCTTACCTTGCGCCTTCTTACGCATTTCCTTCCTTCTTGGGGTGAGAGGGAAAGCAAACAGCGACAGAAGGGCACCAGCGCCATATGCGTGATGGCAGCCCCCCACTTAACGTGATGCTGTATGTGTGCTGGAGGGGGGGAATGATGCGTGTCAGTTTGAATGTGAATGTGCGAGTGTGTAGGAATTAGTGTGTGTGTGAGAATGTGTCTCGGAATGTGCTTGTGGGTGTGTGGATCGTGGATGATCAGGGCCGTGTTAGAGCAGTCACAATCCTCTACAAAACAGAGAAATCGGGAAATCAGGAGGCCCTGTGGACTTTATAGAGAGCTCTTCACTTGAACGAGTCACTCAATCTGATAGTGCTCTGACTGGCAAACTGAGCCCGTGGAAACCAATGGAACTGGTGCGGGGCCCCCACGATCCGCGAGGAATTAGAATGCCACGGAGCAGAAGGTTCTGAGGGTGAACATGGCTGAGCACACAAGCACACGCACACCCCTTCGTGACCTGAGCCAGGCACTCCCTGCCTTGCCTGACAGAGGCAAGGGTCACAGAACTGTCTAGAGTGTGGTGGCACAGCAGCCACAGCCCAGGTGCAAACAAATGGGTGTAGCTCTGTACCAATAAATCTTTATTCACAAAAACTGGGCAGCGGCCACATTGACCGGGGGCTGTCATTTACAGACGTCTGTGAGAAAGGATCGAAGAATGTGTTCGCTGGAACCCTGCAGGTCCATCCGGAAGCACGTGAGCTGTATCGGGAGAGGAAGCTGTCCGATCACACTGAGGTCCATGAAAATAAGCCAAATATGTGTGTGTGTGTGTGTCTGCATTCTGAAAGCTCTGAATCCTCTTCTAAGTTCTATTATAATGATGATGACAGAGTTTGAAGGGAACAGCTGTCCTGTCATAGGAGTCATCTCACTGAAACTCGAGGCTAAGGTTTGTGAGGCCAAGAGTGACAGGCTACTTCCCTCAATCCTGGTACCGTATACATACACATACAGACACACACACACACACACACACACACACACACTGATGCATACCCAAAGATCAGGATGTTTATCCGGAATGTCAGACTGTGTCACAAAGGTGCTCATTACTAGCCAAATGATAGGTGCGCCGATCTATACGCCAATCTAAGCAAGTTGGCATAAGGGCATATACACTCTCAATCTAGATGGTTGGCAGTAGAGGTCCAGAAGAGATGACAATGTGTCACTTCTTTCAAAACCCAGGCTGAGGTGACAGGTGAATCCCAAAAACTGAGCCAAAGGTTTGGAGACCCCAAGTCCAGAAAGAACTTTTTGTTCCCACATTCTGCGCCTTTTCCTCCAGCGGAGGTCACATTCTAGTTCTGTTGCTGCAACCCTGTGCTGCCAGCTGAGCCAGCTCTACCCCTTTTCTCATCTCTGGTGCCATGACCACTTCCTAGCTGGGCACACTTGGGGACATGGAATGCTGGGAAAATAATTCATCCTCCCATGCCTCAGTTTCCCAGCTAAAACAGGGTGAACAACTGTCTGCATCAACCGAACAGAGAGCACACAGCCAGCCAGGAGCCCACGTTCTGGGTCCCTCCATCCTTTGCACTCCTTGGAGTGGACGCAGAGCTAGTTCCAGGCTTTCCGCCCTTCCAGCTGCCCAGAGAGCAACCTTGACAGGTTAAAGCTCCCTCTGATCCACCAGTGGCTTCGTGGGCTGCACAGCTGTGTAAGCACATACATGTGGGTGCCCAGCTCACTCCCTTCCCATCCCTCCTCCCCACACCTCCCCTCATTCCCGGGGCTCCCTACTGTTCAAGGAGCAAAACAGTCTTTCACTTCCTGGGCATCTACACTGATAAACAGCATCCTCCGCGCTTGAACAAATCGTACTGAACCAATGTGCGCCCCATCCCCAGGGTGAGGTTATCCGATACTTTTCCATCTTTCAGGAGACATGTCCCTGCCCCTGACTGCGCTCAGACTCCTTCTTACAGGACACAGTGTTTCCCACACGCTTCACACCAGAAGAGGGAGTCTCAGACCTTCTGCAGCCAGTGGAACACCCTCCTCCCCTCCCCTGCTCGCCTCACACTCTCCTTTCCCTCTCTGTTCCTTTCCATTTCCCCAGGATTGTGGCAACTGGAGCTTGCCAATCTCAGATGACTGCGGGGCACCCTGCCTCCAGCCGCTGCGGGCTCCCCCTCACCGGCACCGCCATCGGCATGACCGTCACAGCTCATGTGCATGCAGGCGTCTCACATGCCAGGTGGCACGTAAACTGTCTCTTTCGTTGTCCTGCAGACACCTCAGCCCGGCTGTGAGGAGGCATTAGCAGCACCTGTGCGCGAAGAGATTGCTGGAAGAGTGAAATCCACGGTGCCTACAAGTCACCTGAAGCAGAAGTAGGGAAAGGAGCGAAAAGAGGACTAAACACTTTCCTGAGGCATGTATCAAGAAGACTTGACTAGCAGGAGACCTACGGTGTTCTTGGATGACAAGGCTGAATGCGGTGAAGAGAAATCCATTCTCTTCCAGTAGTTTATCATTTTAGTTGAGTTCCAAGCAAAACATTAAGAGAATTCTTGCAGGCAGTTGACAAAATATCCCTAAAAGATTTATTCGGAAAAACAAGTGGAAGAAAATTGCATAGAAAACAATGAAGAAGAAGAGTAATAGAAGGGAATTAGTACTATCGTATATTAACATTTTTAATTATAGTCCACGGCATACAAAATATATTTTGTTAATTTATAATTGAAGCTCTAGAGTACTCAACAAATTTAGATATACAGATAAACTAACTCATTCGTATTCCTCATGCTGTCACCACTGTGCATCTGAAACTAATGCATGATAAAGGCTAGAAACATTATTGAGTTAAATGTCCAAAACCTTCAAACCAGAAAACAAATAAATATTTATGCAATCTGTAAAAGGAATAGGAATTTTTAAACTTTGCGATAATGGAAGAAATCATTTAGAAAATTAATAAATGCAACTTGATACATATTAAAAACTCTTCTAAAATATAACCAAGCCATTCAATCATCCCATAATCAACCTTAAAAGGCAGTTTGCAAAGGGATAAAAATATTCATAAGGAATAAAGGGCTCCTATCTTTAACACAGCAATCACTCAAGTAAATCTGTAACAATACTACTATGCAAAGGGTTGGCCATTGGATACACAATGTCTGTTAGGAAATATGCTAGGCACTAGGAAACACAGTATTGGAAACCTATGTTACAACTCGATGAGGTCATGGCAAAAGCACAGATGAAGAAATAAAATACAAAAACTCTCCTTCAGTTCCTGAATGCTTGTGATCTGCACAATTCTATAGAAATATCACTTCAGTCCTCAGTTAAGGAACAATCTTTCCATATAAAGATTTCAGAAAGTGAAAACAACTTATATAGACCCAGAAATGTGTGTGTGTATTTCTCAAACTTTCCTTTGTTCTTACTAAAAATGCCGGTTCTGATTGAGCAGCTTTGGAGCCGGGCCTGGCATTCTGCATTTCTCAGCAGTTCTGCATCTTCTCTAGCATGTCCCGTTGAGGAGTTTTGATATGAGCCATTCTCATGGGTGTGAAGTGTAGCTCATTGTAATTTGAATCCACATCACTTCTCTTTTGTGGAATGCCTGTTCCTATTGTGGAATGCCTGTTCCTATCTGCCATCCATTGTCATTGGGTTATTTGTTAAATGGAATGTGTGACAATGGCATCCTTGTCTTGTGCCAGATTCTGGGAAAAGTTTTCAGTCACCATTGAGTCTTCTACTGGTTGCTGGCATGCGATAATATGGCTTTTATTAGTTTGAGATAGGTACTTCCTATTTCTATCTTGTTTAGAATTCTTATCACACATGGGCATTGGATCTTACCAAATGCTTTCTTTGCATCTATTGATATGATCATATGACTTTTACCTTATTTTTGTAGCTATGCTGTATTGTATGAATGGATTGATGTGTATTAAACCATCCTTGCATCCCTGGAAGCAGTTGATCATGGTGATAAGCCTTATGATATACTGCTGAATTTGAGCTTATTGTTGAAATGTTTGCATCAATGTTTACCAAGGATTTTGATCTACAGTTTTCATTTATTATACTGTGTTTTTCTGGGATAGCTTTTTTTCTTTAACCTCCTCATCCTTGGTTTCTTAGTTTGGAAGTTAGAAATAATCATGCCTTTTCCACAGGGCTTGTATTTGTATTTGTAACAACGACAAGTCATGCTGACTCCTTTCTCCATGCCAGGGAGCGCACCAGACAGGCTTCCCTCATATCCTGGCCTGCAGGAAGAGTAATTCACTTTGGCACATCCAGATTCTATGAAGATCTCTGAGGTACATGGTTGGAAGGCAGAGGTAGGACTGACATGAGGACCAACTAACCACGGGGCTACACGGTCCTTTTTTTTTAAAAGTAATATATATATATATTTCACATCATTGTGATCCCTGGGGGGGTCACACCACTGATCCCTGGGGGTCACACCACCTCCCTTCTTTGGCCACTCCAGCTGATCTCCTCCCGCAGTTGTGTACTTTCATTTGGTTGTCCATATATTAGTGAAACCTGTGGAATATTACACATCAATTAAAATGATAAATTTGATGATTTTTTGGTAACATGGATGTACCTAGAATAAATCATATTGATAGAAACAAGTCAGAAGGAAAAAGACACTGTCCTTTTTGTAAGTCCTCCAACCGCCCGAGTAGCCTAGAGAGCAAATGGGAGATTACAGGGCTTTCCTAACTGTAAAACACAGGCTGACGTGGGGCTGAGTATTCAGAGTACTCATTTTGTTTCTAAATCTGGACACAGAAACACAGAAATGGGCACCTTTGTGAATTGGTCGCTTTAAAACTGGAATTGCTATAAAGGAAAATGCTTGATTTTCATCTTCACCACACAAACTGTCCTGAGTGAGCAGAAGTAAAGCAGCAGAGAAGAACGACATGCTTCTGCAGGTGCAAACCGGAGCTGCCTTAATTAGGGGGTGAGCCTGATTTTGTCCCGTACGGCCACACACACTCCATCGCCCACATTCCACAAACTGCTGCTGATTTCCATTTCTGTCCACTAGTATTAGCTCTCCTTTCTATTTTGTTATTGTCTATAATTTTCTAGGCTTGTATAAAATTCCAGCTATGGTTTGTTCATTCACAGGAATCCCAAGTCTCCAAGAGCCAATAACACCCGTGTTACCCTATATTTAGAGAAACCTAATTTCTTCATTTCTCTCCTCTCTTCCTAGATGCCCTGAAACACACTCCAAGGCGTCTCACTGGCAATCAGAGAAACTTCAGGGTCACTCAAAGGCCAGATTCAAACACTAAGCTCTGACTGGTCATTTCTGACTCTTGGCTGCTCTGACACCATTTTGTAAGAACTGCAAGACAAGCTGGAAATAAGCAGCGTGTAGAATTGGCTTAATGAAGTTGAGGGAAATCGACTCATTAATACGGTTTTGGATAGAACTTCCATTTTCTACATCAGGAGACATGCTTTTTGCCACTGATTCCACCAAGACGCCAAGTCACAGGATGTGTGAAAATGCAAACGTTCCTCTAATTGCCAGTGAGACACCATTGCCATCTTCTGCTTCCTCAGCATGGCGCGCTGCAGACAGCATCTCCCTAAATGTGACTGGAGCTGAGCACTGGGCTTCCCTTTGTTTTCTGTTTTTTGGTAAATGGTAATTAAGAAAAGAAAGAAGGGGTAGCAAGTGGAATCCAAGCTCCTTAAGCACAGACTGCATTCTCTGCGCTTGGGGTGGCGTTTCTGCCACCTTGGTGTTTTCTGTGTGGTTTAGAGGAAAAAAAGAGTCAGACGAGTGTAAATCTCTAGTGATACAGAGAACTGAACAGACTTGTTTAAAATGTCGATCCAGGCAGGAAGTCATTATTGGGAACAAATGCTAATAATTATATAACCATATTTCATATTTATACCACACTGAAGAGCTCTAAGAAACACTTTTATGCTCTTTCTCACAGACAGTGACAAAAAGTGAGGGAACAGTTCTGAGGCTGTTTCAAATTCCAACAAAACATCTGCAAGAGCCCGACCTTGTACTAGCAGTACATCTCTCTCACCTTCCCTCAACCTTAACCCTGTGGGAGCCTCGCTTGATTTACTCTTCCAGTATCCTGATCATCACGGAACTTTTTGCAGACATCTTCACTTTTCTAATAACTGCATCTAAACGATGATTTAGATCATCTTGATTTCTGAGGTGTGCTTTTCTGTACCTCTTCAAGTTTGGGCCCATGTCAAGCGCCTCACCCAGCTCAGTCTCGCCTTGGTCTTGCCAGATACTATGAACAAGAATGGGCTGTGAGGCCACAATCAAGAGGATCACATTCAATTACTGTCAACAGGAAGTAGAGTCAGTTCTCTCTCCTCTTCCATGTGTACAAAATAGCTGGGATATCTGTTGCCAGGTGGAATCCCCCCAGATGATTTCCTTAAGAGACTAGAATATTTGCCTCGAGAAGGCCAAGAGTATGGCTGCTGCAGTTAGGTAAAAAGGAGGAGTGTGCTACCACCTCTCATCTGCAGGAAAAGAGGAAACAAGGAAAGGCCATTCTATGAAGGAATGAAATACAGTAAAACCTTGTAGTTCTATAACAAAGACCTCTTTACTCTTGCACTTAACGTGGAAGCATCCAATGTCAACCCACCTACTCTCCACTGAGACATACTAAAGACAGGTCTGCCAACGGGCAGGGCCAGCCCTCTTCTACATTCGTTGCCCTGGATGGCAAGAACATGCTATTGGAGAAATGTGTGTCTGCAACTATGAGAACAAGTCAGGCCAGCTACTCCTTGAACCAGTGTAGTTTCCCATTCCTGAATAGAAATGAGTGGTCATGCGTGGTCATGGGTTACCAGATGCTTGAGGAAAACCAGCAGCATGAAAGAGAAAGACCAACATGTGCAAACAAAAGAAATGAATAATAGAAATGAATAAGGAAATAAAGGATGCCAGGCACAGAAGTCAAGAATCTCCCCTAAGGGAAAAAAGCAACAACAGAGTAAGAACATGTTTGGAATGGGGGGGGGGGCAGGGGGGAAAGACTGCAGATTTTTTTAAGTGAAAGGGATAAAGAGGGTAAATAAGAACATTTTCACATGTTAACATAACATGGTCAGCAGAGGGGCAAAAAATGTGGGGTACAGAGCCAGAAGGCCCAATATTTATCTAGGGGGAGTTCTGGGTTGAAAGAAACAGCACAGGGTGGGATATAATTGAGGACAACTTTTCACAGATAAGAAATACAGGAGTCTTCAGCTGAAAAGTGCCCTCAGGGTCCCAAACAGAGTCTTAAAAATAACCTACACTGACTCTTTCTGCAAGCTCAGCTTATGAGAATAAAAAGAACATGGCTTGGTCTACAGAACACTTCGTTCACCGTGGGTGGCCCTCCTACGTCACTAGCCATTGCTTTTTAGTTCCTCATCTCTGAAGACTCTAACCATTCAGTTGAACTGGGATCTCGTGGTTGTTTCTCTTCTGTTCTCCATCACGTCTCGCTTCCAGGCAGAACATCCAATAGCACAAATTTATGTTCCACCTATATGGTGAGGATCCTAACCTTTTATCTCTGCAGGGAATTTTCTCTCCTACATCCACATTAGTAAATCCAACTCTACTTAAGAGCTCAAAGAGAATACCCAAAACTAGAGTTCTGCGACCAATCCCACCACTAACAAACACCAGCAATTTGAGGTATATCATTAGGTCTGTATTTTTGTTTCTTGGGTAAAAATCCCGGAATTCATTCACTAACTTACAAAGTAAGTTTGATAAGACAGATTTTTTTTGCCTACAAAAGCAATGAATAATGTTTATCTTTTTCTGAATAATCATTTGAGTGTAGAAAAAGAGAATCCACTTGATTTCAATATTTCTCAATGCTCTAGGATCATACCTCCTTGCCCATAAAGTGCACTCCTTAACAATTATTTATTGAACACCTATTATTTGTGTCCTAGGTTATCAGGGACTAGTATTCAAATGAGAAAAAAACAGATTACAAAAAAATATACCTTTTCATCAAGCTTTAAGTATTTTGAAGAATTTAAAATTGATGAGTGACTAGTGGTAGGGGACTGTATGTACTAGCTAAGAGTGCTAGTGAGGTGGTATTTGATCTGAGACCTGAATGACAGAGAAGACCCCGCTATGGAAAGATCTGGAAGCATAGTGTTGCAGGCAGAAAAAAACAAATTGTTAAGACCTTAAGACAGGAACTATTCTGGCAAGTACCAGAACCAGCCAGAAGGCCAGAGAGGCTGGAAATAGGACCAGGGTGTTCTGTTGCAGTCTAAGTTATACGAAAAGCTTCTCATTTCCTTCTAAATGCAGAAGGACGCTATTGAAGAGTTATAAGCAACAGGGACATGATCTGAGTTCTGCTTTAAGGTCACTCTGACTTGTCTGGACAATGTCCTGTATGATAGAGTATATGAATAAGAAAAAGAATAGAAATAGGGTGGCCACAGCAGTGACTGTTGCCAGAGTGGGGTGCAAGAGATGGTGGTGGGTTGGATGAAGGTGGCATATTAGAATGGCTGAGAATGGATGGATTCTGGGCATATTTCAGAAGAGGAGCCAATCATCAAGGATATGGAACAGTGAAGTACGGGATGAAACACAAAGGAGAATCAATCTGAGATGATTCCCATGTTTGGGGTTTGAGTAACATATAAACAGCGGCACATTTACAAGAAAGAGACAGATGATTTGTAGGCTGGAAATTCAGTTGCTATGAACATGCTAAGTTTAAGAAGGCAGGTTGATACAGAGATATCAACCAAGTTGTTAGGGGAGAGATTAGGAGTGGGGAGTTGTTAAGTGGTATTGCAAATCACGAATCTAATGGCGCTACCCTATTATCTCGCAGAAAGCATACATATATCTTATATAATAAATGTTTATTGGTTTTCAATTTTTATAATCAAGCCATTGACCGATATAAAGAACATAATCGTGTTAGATTGAACCACAGGAAATTGCTGGTATTTGGATTAATTTGACCTATAGAAATGATGATTTCTTTTGGTTCAATATAGCAGGTACAGGGTAAATTGTAAATGTTATAAGCTTTGACAACACAACTGTAATGACAGAGAAGAAAACAGGAGGTGGAATTCAAGATCAGAAAGGTGGGAGCAAGAGTGCGTGAAACCAGGTAAGAAGGAGCCAACTCTGAGAGGAGAAGAAACAAAGCTGGATATTCATTTTCCACTTGGAAAGTGAAGCCACTGGAGAAACGTTTAAAATGGTCTAATGAAGAAAATCAAGGGAAGAAATGATGTGCAAAATAGTGTAGTTTGCTAAATTCCTCATCTGTGATAGTAACAAAAATACAGTCAATAAGTGCTCTCTTAGTGTTCTGCTGATCTGTCCAGACTCTTTAGAAAAGTAACAGTGGCTTTTCTGGGAAAGAGGGGTAAAAGAGGGTGATAGGAGGCAGATTTTAAAAATATCATCGATTACCCTTTTTCTTATGTGCACGATTTTATAACAAAAATGATGATTGATGATGATGATGCAACTTGCAGAAGCTTTGCAAATCAACTAGTGGTTGACTGGCTATAGAAGTCATTATGTGATACGGATTGTCTGTGTTTGTCCATTCATGTGCACAAACTAACCAAAAGTGATTGCAAATATAGTCTCTTATGCAGAAAATATAGGTAAGAATCTGAAGTTCCCTATGGGACTGTATCAGTCCCACCTCAAAAATGACAGACACAGTGTTGGATCAGCTGTGGTAACAGGTGAAACTGGTCAAAACCTAAAGGAAGTATGTCCTCAGGATTTCTAAACATACTTATACAAATTTGAAAGTTACCGACACTTCCAACCAAATTCAACGGAAGAGGAAGAATTAGTTCACTTTCCCACTAGTGGTTCTGACACCGCCAAGTGCCTCCAATCATGTCGAGGAGCACCGTGGAATCCTATTTCCTGCCCAGAAAATAATGCATATTGCTGTAATCTGAAATGCAACACACAGATGTCACTCACTACTTATATCCTGAGGAATGGGCTTGCCAGGTGAGGGTATGGACATTAATCATAAGCTTCTCACTGGACTTGATCTCATTTATTTGTGTCAAGAGCTGGTTTGCTAAAGTATGTTTCCAAAAGGACATTATATTCACCCCTCACGTTGACCAGACCCATGGCTATAGATGAAAGAGAAGCATCCATGGAATTTTATATATACTCCATGCTTTGTTTTCTAGTCTCCATTCTAGTCTTTTTTCTTTGGGTAACGTTGGCTTACAGGCCATATAGGATTTGGAGATATAGTTTGACACGTTTTGCAATATTTGCTACCACACCCACCTCCAAATCCCCCACAGTCCTGCACTGCAGTGTATAGGGTCCCTCGCCCACTCTACTCCCAACCCTCCCCCCCCCAGTATTTTGGGGATTTATTTTGGCTTAATTTTGTCAGTTTCTTCTTTCCTGTGTCTATTTCACACGAGCAAAATCATCCGATATTTGTCTTTCTCCTTCAGACTGATTCCGGCTAGCATCCTCCCTTTCAGCTCTAGCTGTGCTGTTTCAACTGGCAAGATGTACTATTTTCATAGCCGAGTAGTGGCCCACGGTGGCTATGTACCCCATCTGCTCGCCTGTCCTCGGCACTCAGGTTGTTTCCAAACCTTGGCCATTGTAAATAGTGGCTTTGTCCTTTCTCCAGCGAATGAGTGGTGATCGCCCATCTCTCCTACCAACGACGGCATCTGCGTTGTTTCCTGTCTAACCTTTAAGGTTGAAGGTTAGCATCCCACAGTGATGTGCAGTGACATGTGAGGGTGATTACCTAAGAGGAACCCATCTCATTCCCAACTCTCCCAACTCTCCAACTGCCCCTTTCCAGGACTTCTGGCCGGTGACACCAGTGTCACGCTTGTTGTCCCGGGCAAGCATCTCTGTCTCCCCTGTGCACACACGCTTTCAGGTGGAGCAGATCTCAGTACGTGAAGCAGTAGGACATTTGCCCGGTTCCAAGCGGGTAGCACTGTCCCTTTTGCTCCTCTTTTTTTTGAGCCTACAACACTCTCAAATTCACGGGAGCGGATTGCCAAGGCTGTGCGTTCTAGCTCCCAAAATCCTAGGGAAGGTTGGCCAGCAACCAAAGGAAGGGACAGTCTCGGCCCATATGGCCAATTTGCTCCCCCTCTGCTGGCTCAGCTGCTACTAACGCTCCCAGTTTCCCAGGGGGCGCTTCAGAATAAGCCGCCTCGGTGCCTTGCAAGGAAAAGCCTGAGGTCTGCTCACTGTCATGAGCGAACCCATTGGCCACAGCCAGGTGCAGTCGAGGTGACGGAACTTAAGTCTTAATCATGGTTTTCTGGGTGCATCACGGTGTAGACCCCAGGAGCTTGATGTGACAAGAGGCTTTGCCAGGTGCCTCCTGGGAGAAAGGGAAGCAGGATGCTGATTGCTGCTGAGACCTGGAGCTCTGAGGACACAGAGTCACCTAGACATGACTCAAAATATGTGTGGAGAGACACCTGCCTGTTTTAGTCACTGGCTGACGCCAAAGCTAAGGTGTTTCAGAGCCATGGCAGAGGGAGGGAGCAGTGAGCCATAGCGCAGAGCCCCTGGGATGTGCAAAAGTAGGCCCCATTGCTGGGGAGCAGGCATTGTGAGGCCAGGCCACCTTGCCCCCTCCCTCCAGGGCATCCTTCCTGCCCATGAATTGTGACGTCATTGACCACCTGACCTACGTAAGAGGCTGCTTCAGCGTGCACACCCGGCGTGGCTGAGCGAAGCTGACTGGCTTGAGAGCTGTGCAGAGACAAAGACGCATGATCCGGGTAAGCGCGTGTGTCCTTAGCCGGGAGAGTGGAAGGAGAAAGAGGAAAGCAGTGAGGCGCCAGCGTCTCCCCTGACAGCCGCTGACGACAGCGCATGCTCTCTAGCCACAACTTCCAGTGAGGACGAACTGTCTTTGGAGTAATGACATTTTGGGCGGTTTTGCTCACTATGACTTAGTAACATCCAGTCGTAGTAGTCAATAACCAGAAAAATCAATCTCCTGAAATTTGAGTGCACGCGTGTGTGCACGACACACACACACACACACACACACTCCATTATTATGAGCTCCAACATTTCAATCTAAATTAAATCCAATTAGAGCTAATCATAGTGGATCATATTAAACTAATTCTCAGACAGGAAAGATTATAATTTTAAATGGCTCCATAAAGCATTAATGAAAAAAAATCATTTATTTCAATTAAGTAGGCCTAGAACCAATACCTTAAGGTCAGGGGGGAAATGGCCATCGTGGCTGCTGTTCGCTTCTGTCTGAAGCCCGGCCCCAACTGCTGGGGGCTGTGAGGTGAGGTCGGCCTGTGGTGAAGTCCAGGCCGCAGCGCTTGGGAGTGACAGGAGACACGATTGCTCAGGGTGGAGGCGACACCTCAGAACTGAACTGCCTGATGACTCTTTGATTACTCCACCCCCTTTGGTATTGATGGATTCCCACCAACAGCTCCGTCACTCCCAAGCCAGCCCCTGACTTCTGTTGTCTTCCTAGGCTGGTTTTCAGGGGACATGTACTGCTACGATGTTTGCACCACGGGCCCTTCAAGTTTAGATGCCTGATTCTGGGAATCTTTCACTTTGTTTCGAGTGCAAGCATCAAATCAGAGAATGTTCTGAGGAAACCATCAAGCAGGACATTGGTGAAGCCTCCCATGTTCTAGACAAAGGAAACTTGGTGTCTGGGCAGCGACAGTCCATTTTCCTCACTGTGTGGAGGCTAGATTCTGCTCAGCCCATTGTAAGACACGTGGGCATTTCCACTGCTGAAGTGATAGCTTCTCAGCAACATCGTCAGCTCCATCACCTGGTCCTCACTTCCCCTTTTCGGAAGGGCCCAGGAGAAGTCAGGGAAGGGAGGAGCACAAGAAGATCAAGATGGAGGTTCTTGGGTGATAAGGTGGGTGGAGAACCCTGGGGATATATGTAATATATAATATATATAGCATTATAATATATCCTATTATAATATATATAATATATACACACAAATATGTAAACAACAAAATGATGAATAAAAAATAAACCATTATATTCAATATAGCTACCACAGTTTACAATTAGGGTGCACATTTCTGTCGACTTTCTTTTTGATGCCCCTCACCTCATCTCATGGTTTCTTTTGAATAAATTGAATATTTGTTACCAAAAAAATAATAAAAAGAAAAACTATGCTCTATTCGGAATGGGCCAGTCCTCTCCTGTTTATAAGCTAGAAAGAGTACATGCTGGAAGCCAACAGTGACAATTGTCATCCCTGCTGGTGCTGAGAGAGAGCTTGAATCAGGAGAAAGCTTCCACATGAGCAACAAATGCCACATGAGTCATTGGATTGCTCAGAGAGCCTCCATTCAAATTATCGGAGGCAAAACTCTATTTCCATCTTCCCAGAGCCTGCTTGGATAACATCTTACGTTCTCAATGAAATAAGGATATTCACAAAGGCTCTATTATTTTATTCACCTTTCTGCAACCACACACAAATATTCAGCGATGTGCCTGTGAATATTGTTTCTTTGAATCACCTAATGCATAATAGCTCATAATACAAAAAGGTTTGAAGAGGTTTCTCTTCCGTGTAACTGTTAAATCAGCAGCTCACCCAATGATCAGATGCAAAATGTAACAAGTTCCTGATAGAGTTGTGTTCCCTATGAGAACAAGTGTTTTTTCATCACCCTCTTAGTCACCTAATTTGACTGAAATCTAAGATCTTAATGCATCCGTCTTGTTAATTCTCTTGCCAGTACGTAGGAAATTGAAGCAATAAACTACAACTTGTTTGTAGTGGTGTTAACATTATTAAGTACTCAGCTAGCTGACAAGAGCCCCATTTTTCCATTAAACTTCAATAGCAGCTTCATGCATATTTAGCTCTTTGGCACTTTTCTTATTTTCCCCCTGATGACTTGTTTGAAAAGTTGACCTTGAATTCACTACACTCCACTTCACTTTTTGCATAATCAAAGTTATGACATATTGCCTTAGCAAATCGCTATTGTCTTTTTATTACTTTTTCTAAAAAAATACCATTCAATGGCTTGTTCTCTGTTAGAACGGAGCATTTTTTCCCTCATCATCTTACTTAATGGAACTGGGCCTTAAAATCACACTACAAAAAATTGAAAAGATTTACTACCTTTTAAACACATACCCTTTCATCAGTAATGTATTTAAAACATCTTGTGTGATATATCTTTATAGATGATGATGATGATGATGATGATGACGACAATGACTATGACGATGACAATGATGATACTGTTGGAGTCTCAGTGGCATCTGCATCTGATAAGCTCGCTCCACAGTTAAAAAGCTTTGATCTTGGAAACCACAGTGGCTATTCCCACTGCCATGTGTGTGGAAAATACTATGACCTTGACATAGGCTGACTCTTCTCTCTGATACCCAAAATGTGGTATTAGAACACACTAGACCAGTTACCTATAATCTCCACACCTTACTTATTGGAGGCTAGTTGACAACCTCTGGACTAGTACACAGTACTCTATCAACTTTTCAAGCCCATGCTCCTAATCTTTCTCCCAAAATTAGTCTTGCTGCAAGACTCCCCCATTTTGGCCAACTTGCTGTTATCCTCTCAAAACCTCAGAATAATCCTTGCTCCCTTCATTTCCTTTTGCCATTAACCCATCTAGCACTCAAGTATTATTTATTTCATCTTCATAGTCATTTCCTCATTCTATCCCCAATAGTCCTACTAGAGTCCAGGTCTGCATGAGTTTACTCAGGGGCAGCCAAACTGGTTTTTCCTGATTCTAGTATGTTGATCAACAGATTCTATCAGCAACAGGCATAGTTGTCCTCCTAAGGGATTATTCTGTAAGCAGGTAGGTGATCAACACAGTATTTATTGAGCATATACTATGTGCTAAGTACTGGCCTAGGATCTGGGATAACATTGATAAGCAAGGCAGACACAGCCTTTGCTCCATTGAGTTTAACTTTATAGCAGGGAGTTTAGACATTCACATTTATCTCAAAACCCCTGGTGGCCCTCTACTAGCTAATACATTAAATGAGTGGAACAACTCTTAGTGGGTTCTCATATTATACTCCTAAACTATCTCTTCAACTTTATTTCCTACTGTTATCTTACAAATTTCCTGTATGCCAACTTTGTTCATTATTCCAGGAACATGTAAGTTCTCCTTCTAACCAACTTTGTCTTCTGTAACTTGAGGTCATATGTCCCTCAAAACTAAGCAGAGAATCTTCCTTATGAAAGAAATATGCCAGTGTTTGTCATTGACAAAAAGTCATAGAACATTCTGGTCTATGCTTTTGAGTGAGGAGGCCCTACTGTGTGCTCCACTGGCACTATGAAGGCATCTCTATACTTGCATTATCACACTGTAATAATTATTGATAGGTTCCACAATAGTATTAGGTCGTAGAAAACAAAGCCTCTTCTCCCCTTTTCTGTCTTTGTTTACCTAGAATCTAGTAGAGCGTCTGGGATGTAATAGTTTCTAAATAAATTAATGGATGACTAAAGAAAGAAATTAGTATTGAAACAACCTTCCCATGGTGAATTTCATGCTATTTGTAAATGAACAATCAATCAGGTAAGCAAAGTTATACATTTACATGAAAATCAGAATAGCTTCATTAGTCACTCCCTTGCTACTAAGATTCATCTAACTAATCAAAGGTAAGTTTGTATTTTCCTTGACAATATGCATTATTTATATAGACATTTCACATTTGCATTCACATCTATACCTGCATACATACACATTTATATCTGAAAAGACTTATTAATTGCCCAACTAATTGCTGCTCAAATACTAGGTCTTTAGAGAAGGACATGGCAGCTATTCTTTCAAAATAAAGGAATATGAACAAAAACCATAAGCTGTACAAACTCTCAAAGGGAGTTCCAAGGTTGGAGCCGGATGCTATTACCAGCTACTATATATCATTCAGATACAGCTTTTAAGGAGGAAGCCATAACCCATAGGGATCAAGTGCAGGAATTTGCAATTCATCATCTGAATTTGGGAGTCTGGAATGCCAGTCTGTCGAACCCCATTAAATACTCCCTCTATCATAAACATGCAGGCATCCTGGCTAGTGAGAAACATGTACAGCATCTGAGTGTCCAAGGGATACTTGAGCTACATACTTTCTAAGCATCACATAATTGTGTTTTCTCAGTGTCTAACAGCTTCTGAGTGCTATCAAGCAAAAGATTTTCCTACTGATTCTCAGAGCTGAAATATCTTAAGAACTTCACAAGATGAATAAAAATAGCACTTCCATGCCTAACTACTCCTATCTGGGCAAAATAACTTAGTTCCATAAAAACTTCCCCAGAAGTCAAATCATCACCTCTATCATATTATTTAACCCCTCTATGAACTTTGTTTTAGAACAAGTCATCTGCTTCTATGTTGTTTGCATTTTTATAAGGTGAGCATGCATAATTTTTGTGATCAGAAAACAATGAAGCTATTTTTATTTTGGGAAAAAAGAGGTTAAATAAATGATTAAAATTTCATGGGGTATTTTAATGGAAGTTTAACAGAACTACATTTGGTGCTAAACCACCAAGAGACAAGGGAAAGAGACACGAGGGCGATAAAATACCAAGAACACGGAGAGGAAAATGGAAGTTAGCACTTTATCTCCTATCTATAGAGAATATTCAACATAAAGCAGGAGGAGTTGGAGAGAAGGGCTAACAACATGTTCACAAAGTAGGGGAGCCCTACGCTGGTTATGGTTAACCTAGCAAATACATGCTGGTGCTTTAACCAAATACCAACAAAGTCCCAGAATTCAATATTTCCATTGTGCTCAAGTTCATGTGTCTGTCTGCCAGAAGACATACAGATGAATGAGGTCTCCCCATTCCCAATTATATTTAATATAGTTTGAAACAAGTAGACAGAAAGGGAGCTTTCTCAGCAAACTAAAAATTAAAAACAAAAACAAAAATACAAGAACTCCACACATACATATTCCATGTTTATTTAGGAACTCATAGAATCTTCCATGTCAGGTTCCCAGATGTAGCCAACCAAATAAATAGAATAATCAAGATAAAATAATGAATCAGGAGTACATGGACTTTGTTGCACAGAAAACAGAATTATTAAAGCAGAGAAATAAGTGGAAATGTCTCTAAGTCTTAGGTCTTAGGCTAGATTAGAGAAAAAATATTCACTATGGAATGTAGGTCACATATTCTACCGACCGGTAGTGCAGGTTTCTGAGGAAATAAATGGAGCAAATAGATTTTTAAAAAGAAAATTTTAAGAAAAAAAAATCAATGTTATACTAGAAGAAAACTTTCCTGTTCAGAAAAATGATTTAAGTTTGGATATGGGAGATACCATGTTTCATGTGATAGGCAAAATTCCCAAAGATGTATAAATATTGCACATTTTATTTAAAAGATTCCTGTTAGCATTCAGCAACAAGTTAAAACTCAAATTACTCATGATTTATTCTTTTGAACAAAACCAACCCAAACACAAAAAAGCCTTATCTCCAGAGCTGGGAACCAAGACTCTAGACTCAGCAAAGATGTCGTGAACAGCTAAAGGCAACAAAGAGATAGCCAAGATCTACAAGGTCCCAGACAACAGGCAGCCAAATAGGGATTGCTAAATATGAACCCAAGAATCTGGTGGTACAAGCGAGACCCTGCAAACCTAGTTGTAACGTCACTTACAGGTGACAGAGCCCTCTGAAGGGTTGAGGCTAGTGGTTACTTTTATTTTTGTTTTAATGCTTTGCAAGAGTTTATTCAGGTATCCGTGCATTGAGTCGAGCAGGCAATCAGGCGGACAGAAAGTACTTGGCGAGGCGAGCATGGATAAGATGGTTCACTGATGCGAATCATGACTGTCTGCACCTGGAACCATGGGGCTAGCTCGGAAATGTCTGTGGGCTGAGGCCAGACCATGCCCTCCACGCCAAGCACAAGGGCTCCCAGGCTGAGCACAAGGGCTACACAGAGCAGGCATGAACCACGATTTGTGGGAAATAAAAATGAAGAGAAGAGCTTCCCAGAAATGGTGTGACCCATTGCAACATCATCTGGAAGAACCTACTTTCACCTGGAATAGTGCTCACATCGAGTGAGAAAAACTCTGGTTCATTTTTTTTTTTTAAAGAAAAGGAAAAGGAATCCAAACAGCCCACTCAGTCTCTAGTAACAATTTAGAGTTGATCCGTTTACAACTGAAATACCAAATGGCAAATGGTAGCCACAGAATGGGAAAAATGAGCAAGTTTGTTTGTTGTGTTGAATGAATTCACTACACTTGTGAGCATATTCCCAGCCCAAAGCTAGCCGCTGGTGAATTCGTTCCTCCTGTCTTATGAAATGTTTGCAACTAGAGAAGAGTGGGACGAGGCTGCCTACATTACGGAGGCTTCACTTGTGTGATCACACTTCCCCAGGGGATGAAGCAACCTTCTCTAGAGGCCGTCATCAACACACTCTCATGAGCTTTATTCAGTCTCTGGCCATCACGCAAATGCTTCCCAAACCTTTGAAATGTTCCATCTCTGTAACCGATAAATAACGGGCAGCGGATGTTCTACGGTAGCTCTGCAGGCCTACAGAGGTGTGTGAGTACCCAGCATGCAACTTAGCGGGCTGCTTCACTAATGGAAAGAGCCCACTGGGTCAGGGAGGTAATGTGGTAAGTGGAGCTTCCTACCGTAGATTTCTACAATAGACGCCATCTCATCGAACACTTGACGAAAGAGAGCCTTTGGTTTCAGGTGTGGGCCGCAGCAGAGAGGGTCCTTTCCAATAAAGAAGCCTGGCCAGGCAAAGAATGTCAAACCCATTTTCCCTTGGGAAGGCCCAGGCAAGCAGCAGAGGAGGATCTTCACACAGGCCATGGCCACGCTCTATTAAAACAGCATCTGCTGTGCAGTCGTGAGGTAACAGTGGCTCCTTTCGCTCCCAGGCCTCTCGAGTGGCCCGAGAGTCCAGAACACCAGCATGTTTCCATGACTATGGTCCCATGGGGTGGGTTCCCTCAGGTACACAGGACTTCTCTGTGTGGTCTACCCTCTAGTCTTCTTCAGCAAGCCCAGTACCCAGCACCTCACAGAAAGCTCTGTCTGCAGCGGCACCTTCACGCACCTGCACTGACCTTCGAGAACTGCCTTCTTCCATCCAAATTAGGTTTGGATTTTATGACGGAATTTGCCCTGACTGATAGTGCCTGGTGCAGGGTATGTGGGGGGGGGGGGGTTGTTATTGCTCTATTATAGGCGCAGTGTGGATTCCAAAGAGGACACGGTGACTTTCTTGGAAGAACTGAGAAATCTTGATTCAAAAGACCCAGAAATATCTCCCTTAGAAGCAGCAGCCTTGATCTTAAAGCCAAAACATGGGAGGTCTTTCCAAGGCTCTGCTCCCAAGCATGAAAACTAAAGGCAGACAAAAAAAAACACACACACACAAAAAAACACAGAAAACTGCCTTGGGAATAGGGCACATCAACATGGGGGTGAAATATTTCCCAGGGATAATTAGCAAGTTGTAGAATCAAGTGTGGGATGCATCTGAGATGGGAGGGAGAGACAGCAAGCCGGGAGGGGAGAGGCCCAGAAAGAGTCTCCACAGACGGATGTGGCGGAGGGCTGCTACCAGCCCCGAGTAAGTTAAAGAGATGCTGGGCAAATTAATGACGTGAAAACGAAATTAGTTAATGAAGTAAGCAGCACGGAATTAATGAAGCAGGGGCTGGTAGAGCGCCTTTGCAAAGAGTGACTCTACATGCAAATTTGGAGCCTGGCCTCTGTCTGTTCCAAAACTGGCTCCGATCACACGAACGGGAACTGGATACTAGATAGTCAACAGCACTGCCTTGCAGATGGTGATTCAGAAGCAGCGGTACCTTGGATCTGCAAGCCGGGACTTTTCACTCCTCTGGAAAAGTTGACACAAAGCTCCCTGCTTTGACTCCATTCAGGATGTTCTGAACTCGGCTGCCTCCACCAGAAACCCTGCAGGCCCCGGGTGCCCCAGGCAGGAAGCAGAAGCACGTGAGTCCCAGCCATAGGCGCGGTTCATGAGCACTGGCCATGTAACCTCACATGTTCCGTGTGCAAGCCCATGTCACTGGGCTTGTCACACCTCTACTAGGTTGGAATTCTGCTTCCTTCCTTTTAGGAATGAGGAAACGGAGGCTCAGGTAGACACACACCTATAAATAGTTCTATATGTAACCATCTGTATGTATGTATATATATATAGAGAGAGTAAAAGTTAAGCATGAGCTCATATTGATGTCTCCAACTCCAACTCAGTACCATATGGATCATTCCAGCACCATCTGCCATCCATTTACTTAGCTGTTCCATTCCAGTATATATGTGCAGCAGGATCTGAAGTGTTAATCCCGACCTCCACGGAAAGCAACTTTATTAACTAGTCTGTTGTTCAAGGGCAAATTCTTTTCCCTTCAGTCTTAAAGACTCCAGACATTTCCACAGTACTCAAGTCAGAAGCTGTACGCCCCTCCCCCCAACGCTCCCCCCTCCCACGCTTCAGGGAGGCTGCTCCATTGATCTGCACTGCAGTTGGATTCTTTTGTCCTGGTTGGCATTCCCTCCTGGAATCTTCCCCCTCTAAAAGGAGTCATTACATTTGTATGTTAAGGTTTACCCTTCAAGCTGCGAAGTTCAGCGGCCCTTGACAAAGGCACCACTGTGTAATTGTCACACCACAGTTGCTACCAGAACGATCCTGTGCTACCTCTCAACCAAAACCCCTGGAACCATCTTCTGGTTCTACAGTGTTTCCTTTCTCTAGAATATCCATCAGTGCAACCCTATTCTTTCGGGGTGCTTTCCTTCACTTAGCATGTGCATTTACGTCACCTCCAGGTTGCTGAGCGCATCAACACATTTTTCTCTTCCAAGCCCAGCACTGTCTGCTTACATCCTCCTCCTCACTCACCTGTGGAGAGCATCCTCTTTGGTGATTATGGCCGATACTGTCAACACTCCCGCTGGCCACGGCGAAGGGGCCTGTGGTATTTTCTTGTCTTCATTTGCTTACCGGTCTTTAGTATCTCTTTTTCTGTTGATGCGTCCCATCAGATATTTTGCCTTTTCAAAATCAGTGGACTTTCTCTTTTATTGGTAAGTTTATAGGTTTGGGGCAAAGAACTTTTTTTATTTTCTCTGAGTGTTCGTTTAACAGGGTCTCTCATGGAACAACTATGTTTGTTTGTTTTTTACCAAATGCTATGTTTTCAACCATTCTTTTCTGTATCTTACCTTTATCTGTCTTCTACCCTTGAATTCCAGAATCTTCCTTCTCTCCCACTCACGGCTTCCTCCAGGGCCAATGACAGCTATAGAAAATGCTTTTGGCCAATGATTTTCTCTGCTTGGAGCACTCCATCTCCCTGAACAGCACCTGAGGACCATATCACACTAGCCACTTCACTCTTTCTCCTATATGCCACCCTCACTTCTACCTCAGGGCCTTTGCACTTGCTGTTCTGCCTACCTGGGATGCTCTTCCACAGATCTCATCTTCATCTCATCACTTTCCACTTCACTGGAAAGTGAAGATGACTTTCCAGAACCTTGGAGACCATTCAGCAGCCAATCAGGAACCATTTCAGCATATGCATCTATCTCTCTTTCTGGTGTCCCCCTGTATGATGAACCACCTGGGACCTGTGGGCAAATGATGGGCTTTTCTTGCTACTCCAGCCTGCTTTCCTTGCTCAGGAGGAAAATATGAGTGGGCTGCCTCTCAGTGGGCTATTTCTCAAATGTGTCCAGATATTAACTTCAGTGACTACAGATCACCAACTTACTGATGTTGGTCAGCAACGTGGTAAGCCAAGTTGCAAACATCTGCGTCTTTGCCGTGAATTCCATTCAGAGAGCTTTTATTTTGATTGGGGAAACACAAGTCTGATGAATAGTCTTATTTTCTAAAATGATTTCCCATGCACAAAGCATGCTCGCCATTGAGGGCGCCAGGGTACAGTCCATGAGGGCCAGCAATCACATTTCCAACCATGCACACGACGGGGAAAGCAAATAAAAAGCCAGGTGCAAGAATTTCCCAGGCCCACCCAGTCACTTACCTCTCAGCCATGGCCTCTGAGCCTCGCTCTGCCCCCAGCGCCCTTCTTTTCAGACTCTGCACTAGCATGACACGCTCTCTTCTTCTGATGACCTGTTTAGCCCCTTCTTCGATGCTCTAGCTCCAAAAGCCTGCTTCCCCCGCCAGGCCCCCCTCCTTGGCTTCCTTGGCCCAGATGCTCTGGGTAAGATATACTTCCCCCTCAAACCTCAGCCCTGCAGAGGCCCCTGCAGCGGCCAGGCCTGCCATGGTGCATGGTCCTCCCTGCCACACATCCATTATAAAAGAGGATTTCTTAGTCATAGCAATAGGGCATTTGGCTTAGGGATATACAGGAAGATTGAGGCTAAGAGCAAGCAATGAGGAGAGATTTCATCACAAAGAGACCAGCAGAGCTTGCTTGAGCAAGGATTTGGATTTTTGTTTTCCTGACCCTCAGAACCCTCATAGCAATCCAGCCATTCCCAGCCTAGTGCACATTTTCTCTTTCATGAGGAACATTTCTTTCTCTCGTAAAGACTGACAGAATGCTAACTATGGTAATCGCTAAAATTAACAGCAGAAAGGCAAGAGACGATTGCCAATATCTTGACTGGAAGCTCCAATTCAGCCTGCTCTCAGAATAAATAGGTCATTTGTCAATCTCTTCGGATCAAGAATTGGATTTTCCAATGATTCAGGTGCTGTGTGTCTTCATTATTTTGGCAATGTCATCTAAAAGGCGAGAAAAGATGAAAAACAGGCAGGATCCTGATGAAGGGAGCAGGAAATGTGTAGCTACCAGCCAAGGGAGAAGGTCCACTTCTGAGCAACACAGCCAAACTCAAACAAATGAGACAAATACATGCAAAGAAATGGAAAAGGGAGGCCGAGGCCAACAACAATCATCTCACTTGCCGAGCAGCAGACACCTGGCTTCTAGATGTCAGAGTTCCTCACGTTTCCTCACAGGCCAGGGTTAGTGGGTCTGGGAGTTATGGAGTTAGTTTCCCTGACTGAAAGGTGGCTGTCAGAAAATGGCAAGGTGATTCCACTTGGAAATGGCATTTTGAAACCATCCTTGAGGAAACCCAGACTTTACGCCAGACCCTTTGGGAGGTGTGACCTGCCTCTGAGGAGCAAGGTTCTTGCTACCCAGTAACCTGCCAGTGTCCGCCTCCCTCATCACCACACTGAGGGCAGAGGCCGTTGCCTGCTCTGCTTGTCTACAGTGGCTTGAGCAATGGGTTTGTCCAAAAATGTCGAGTAAAGATTGATTATTTGGAGAGACTGATGACAGGGGAGCAAAACAACCCACCAGAAGTACCTACCTCCATGACTTGGGGAAAGGCAAGAACAGGAAGTAATCAGGAACAGCCTCCCGAGAAGTCTCAAGATCTTTTAATATTTACACAAAGACAATCAAGTCTTGTCCACAAGCTGTTGCATGAGAGGCCAAATGAGACCATCGACCTTGGAAGATGAAGGGCTCTGTAAACACAGTTCATTCTCAACAAAACAGCTTGGGGGCCCGTGTTTATACAAACCAGCCCCTCCAGCAGAGGGGCACAACATCGCTGCGTGGGACAAACAAGTTCCTAAAGTCATTTTGGGTTCTTTTACCTAATAATTCACACTTTATACAGTTTAGAAATATAAAATGGGGTGATGAGCCATTAAGTCAAAATAAATACCCGCTGTGTTGGGGACTGCAAAGAAACAACACTGAAAGCTCAACAAACAAGTTAGTATCCAGGGTGGCCAAGCTAGAGGGTGACAGAAAGGAACTGCCTGTTACGTTTGGTCTAAGACTAGGGGGCCTGGGAAGTGGGCAATGCAAGCTTTAGAATGACATCACTGGAAGCACTCAAGGAAGATGTCTTTCACAACCCATTTCCTCTCCACCTTCCTCTCAACCCTCACAATAAAGAAGCAACCCATCTACGTTCATATCCCTTCATTCATTCACCTACTCAGGTTCAATCAACACATACTGACCACCTACTGGGCGTCAGGGTCCATCCTTGGTCCTAAAATGGCCATAAGGAACAATTCAGATAAGGTTCCCAGGTCATAAAGCTTATCGTCTGGGTGAAATCGACAGGAAACAAAAGAAAAACAAAACAAAAAAAGCACAAAGAACAGTAAATCTGTGCAAAAAAAAAACACTAAAATCAAGGGGCACAGCATGCTAACGAGTCCCAGGGAGCAGGTGCTCCTTTCAGAAGTGTGGCCAAGCCAAAAATTGAGACGTGAAGGCTGAGGAGTGGTGTGAAGATAGGAAGTGGGTGGGAGCAGGACAAGCATGTCCCAGGCAGAGGCACAGCCACATCAAGGAATTGATGTTGGGAAGAGGCCCCTGTGTTCTCACAACTCGTGCATTGGGCAGGAGGGAGAAGGAGGTAAGTGTGGGCTAGTCTTTGCACTTGGAACTTCAGAGCTTGGGGATGGGTTGGCTGAGGGTGGAGGGGAAAGGGAAAAGGCAAGGGTGACAACTAGGTTTGGGGTTTGAGTCACTGGTTGGAAAGTAGTGCCACTACATGAGACGGGGAGCACCGAGGGAAGAACTTACCCGGAAACGATGGAGTTATTCAGGTGCCCTCAGGAACTGCCGCTCCTTTGTTTTATCAAGAAGGAAACTGAGTTTCAGGGTCATGAGAACAACACTTGGCAGCAGCAGTCCCCTCCCGTTTCCATAGTCTCATAGCTCTTCAAGGTTCCAGTTGCCCTGTGTTGAGTTCAGGCTTGGAAATCCATTACATCTTTCCAGGCCCTCTTGTCAACCTCAGGAGGGCTGGGAACCAGGCTGAAAGGTGAGGAGTTGGTTCCAGGATCCAGGTGTTAAGAACAGCTCAAAAGTTGCCTGGCCACATCTAGAGTTCTACCTGCAGATTCTGCTGAGGAGAAAATACCCACTAACATCTCTTACAGCCAAGCTCTCTTTAGCACTGCTCTCATCACTCTTCTGCTTATCACTCATGGAAGACCTATGCCAAACCAAGAGCTGGCTTCAGGAAGAAATCAAGGTTTCCCATTGCCTAATAGCACATAAGAAGAAACGAAATTCTACACCACAGCTATCATCCAAGGACAAGGACTGAGAGGTGCCCTCGGCCCCGAGAGAAGGCCACGCTTGAATAGAGGGAAGAGGCGAAGCTGGTTTCCTGTTGGCTCAGCTTATAACCAATTTGGTAGGAAGAGGGTCCAAGAAACTGTCCACTGGCTGCGGCGTTGGATGGTGCCTTCGGGTGCTATGTGAGATAATCCGGCCATCAACAGGCTTGGGCAATGGCATATAGCGATTCCCACTGGAAGACCACTTTTCATCTGGGATTTGGAGTGGGGAATCCACATCTTGAGTAACAGTGAGGACACCCTTTGTTTCCCCCCAGGGAACAGTCTCTGGGTCACCTCTGCGAGTGAGGAAAGAGGCAGGCGAGCAGATGGCCCCTGAGGCTGACTTGACACAAACCCAGAGGAGACAGGGGTTTGGCTGGGCTTTCCCCAGCTCAGCCCACATCTCCACCCTGAGGTGTTCTGGGCCCCTCCCTGAGGCAGGCCCATGGTGGTCAGGCAAGGGGTGAGGGGAGGCTGGGAGGGAAGGCGCTGACAGTCACCCTCAGGGCTGTGAAGAGGCAGAGTCTCCCGTCTGGAGCTGACCTTTGGCTTTGTGCCTGCAGCTGGCCCTTCCTGCCATCCAGGAGCTGGAGCAGCTGCCCTTTTGACGCCATCACTTTGTTAACCTTCCCACCCCTTTATGTTCCTCAGCACGTGTCCTCACAGCTGCTTTCCGCCCTTGAGCTTCTCCATGGCCATCACGGACCCACTCCTTGTACCCGCTGCTGTTCCAACTGAGCCTGGGCATCTAACGAAGCGCCCAGAGTGGGGGCCTTCTAGACAACAGACTGGGCATGCATGGGCCTGGCGACACTGATGTCAGGAGCCTTCATGGTCGGTGGACTTTTCGTTGTATCTTCAGACAGTGAAAGACACAACAGAGCCCTCTGGCCTGTCTCCCAAAGGCACGAGTCTCATTCAAGGGTGCTCCACCCTGGTGCCCTGATTACCTCCTAGAGGCCTCCCCTCCCAGCCCCATCACATGAAGGACTGGCATCTCAATCTGTGAACTGAGGGGACATCAATCTTGCCAATCTATTTCCCAGAGCAGCGTTTGAAAATCTAGCAGCTACCCAAGCCTGGCTAGGCCCCGGATGCCACATCCATGGAGACAGTGCCAAAGGGAGCACGGGCACACAGGTTGCCTCATATTTGCTCCCCAGTAGCACCTTCACAGGGCTGCCCACAAACAATAAGACCAACAGTTGACTGCCTTCTGGGCAGCACTCATGCCCACTCAATGTCACCCACACGGCCGTTCCTACTCACTGTGCACTTCATCAGATGCGTCTCGTCTAGGCCTTGTCGGTTCCGTCTCTGCACCATCGAAGCCACTGCTCCCCATCGCCTCTCCTGGGTGCCTTCGGGTATGCCCTGGGCCCACCCATCCCTCACGTCCAGTGGACCCCTCAATGTCACACAATGGATTACCACACCTTCTCCTCATCTGGCATGAATCAAGTCCACAAAGAAATCTCAGCAAGTTTAAACACAACCTCCTTCAGGGGGCCCATCGGCAGGCTTCTCTATTATACTTCAAGATGGAGGACTACGGGAGTTGCCTGAGCTTGCAACTCTGTCAAGTGAGGTGTGAAACTTGGTGTTCAGGGTCAGATGCCTGAGGTGCCAAACACATGCCTGCTGGAGTTCAACTGTGAGGTCTTCCAGCTTCCAGAACTTTCAGGTACCTTTAGATACAACCGAGAATCCAAGTTTTTCAGTAAAGAGCAAGAGATGAAGAAAAAGAAAGAGACTGGGGGGGTACAGTCTTCCCTAGAAGGAAATTCTATCTTCGGGGTACAGTGAGGACCATCAGACAAGCCCGTGGCTCCATGGTCAGATTTCATGAATATTGTTCAAGGAAAAAAAGGCTCCTCATTTAGTTTTTACAGGGAAAGGAAAGGAGGGGAGTGAGAAAAAGAGAAGGATGTTGGTTGCTTCTTCCAGGCCCTGCTTGAAGCATCTACCATACCAATTGTTTCAAGACCACACTGCAGAGCCATGGCAAGAGCAACATGGCACATTGGAATTCTTGCTACTCATCCCCCTGAACACACAGGAAAGTTAGAAGCACATTTCCCTTGGGAAAGTCGACTCCAAAAGTGATGAGTTCAAGTTTCCTCAAGAGTTCCCATTAAAGCATGCATTCTGTCTGCCTCGATTTTCTCTTTCATCACATGCCCAAGAGACCATTGAGGTAACAGGAGTATGTACAAACTTTAGAACGATGAAATCTAGGCCCTTGCAACCTGACCTCAATGCAACCAGAGCAAATGATAGTGACCCTGGACAGTCATAAGAATGATGACTCAAGCTAGCATGAGACAGAGGGCCCCAACTTGGCACCAGGGAGAGAGAAGGCACTAAATAAATATTACCTGACTCTGAGTGCGCTGAGAAGCCATCTTGGATCCTCACCTCAAAAAAATACATTCACCTTAAACCTTCAACTTTCTTCTGCTTTGGGGACTTGGCAAACCTCACACTCACAACTGAAAGCGCTAGAAGTGCTAGAGACACAACAGGAACTGTCGGTTTTCCATGTTATCTGGCAGCCTTGTCTCATGAAACAAAGCTGTGCATACCTGAATGTCAACAGCTCTTGGCTTTGTCTCATTCGCAGAAGCACTGTCTTGTAAAGCGCACAATATGACATCAGTCCTCTTGGAATCTCTGATCTGCATCAACAATGATGGCATGAGTGCTGTCATTACTGTACTCAGACCCAAAATCAAGCTAAGAAAAGTGAACCTACTCACATTTGATTTTTTTTTTGGTAGCATCCTTACATTTTAATTATACCACACACACTTTTGAGCATGCCACGTGCTGTATATTTTTGCATTTCAATAAACCCATCTTCTCCCTACACACAGCACTTGGCAATTCAGAGAAATGTATCTTTAGTGGCTCCCAACTGCTGCTTCCTCAAGTTGGCTCCTGGTTAGTATATTTTTTTTTACTTCAGCGAAAACTACGAGCTCTCTGCGAGTAAATATCAATCTGACTGTTGTTAGAAAAAGCAAAGGAATTCCTTTTGTTTCCCTCCCGCTCTCTCAAAATCACACCTCATGCAGTGAATGCGGCAGCCATATTTATCTCTCATCTGAAAGTGACCATGGCAGAAAACCAAGTGGAGGGTTTCAGTGAAAATTGTCAGACGGAGTTAGATTTATACCAAAGCAATGAGGCCTCTTTCTACACACCCCATTTTCCCGGAACAAGGGAGAAGGCTCATTACGTGATAAGCTCTCCTGCCAGCCAGGTTTAAATCCTGACAGCAGCCAAGCACCATGTGCCATAGAAGAAGTTGGGTTCCATTGGGTCAGCCATGCTGTCCAGAAGGCTGCTTTGCTGGGAGGGAAGCCTCTGCCAAGGCGACAGGGCTGGCTTCCTGGGCATGCTCAGCACACCCCCTGGAATGCTCTCGACGGCTCAGCCGTGCCTTCTTCTGCCCTAGCCAGCCTCCACCGCAGTCACGCATCAGTCCCTGAGCTGAGGTGCTGCTAAGTCCAGTTCCTGTGATCCCTAAAGATCCCTTTTCTCCAGAGCACCAGGTCACAGAGCTGCGGTCTCATCTCTTCCAGTTCAGCTTTATCAGCACCACCCTGGACGCGACAGGGGCTAACACAAAGGTTGACAACCCACTGAGCACCATGTGTCGGGCAAGTCTTATGCTGCACGTGGCACATGTACTATGGCCACCCATCCTAGTAACGGTGACCCCTGAGGTTGCAGCTGTTGTTGGCACTGCCCGCTGCCATTCTGCCAAAAAGGAAACTGAGGCTCCAAGAGATTAAGCGACACACAGTGACTAGCTGGACAGCCAGGATCTGAAGCCTCCTTGCAGTCATTCCACAGCTGGCGTGCTGAAGCTAGGGAGTGACACACAATGTCCTGCCTTTCTCATGAAACAGGGACACATGAGTGAGGAACTTAGCACGGGCAACTTTGCCACCTTCCTGGATGGAATCCCAGAGCCCCTTCTGGCGTCTCAGCAGTTCACTCCTCAGCCCTGGAAAATGGGGATTACAGAAACGCTTGCACAGCTGCATCGAGAGCCAAGACAAGTGAGAACACATTCACGCGCACCTGGACAGGGAGGTCTCTGGTGACATCACTGGCAATGGCCCCACCAGTAACACCCCACTGTCCTTCCATAGGCGAGCGCAGAGGCAGGTGGAGGCAGCTGTACAGTGAGTCCTCATCAGCCACCAGAAGGAACCAAGTGTGAGCCTCGCTGCGACACAGGCGAACCTCGGGGCCATGACCCCACGGAAAAGAAACCAGGTAGAGAAGGACGTATCCGGTTCCAAGTGTGCACAGCGCACAGGAGAGGAAAATCTATGAGAAAGAAAACAGTGCTTCCCAGGCCCCAGGGGTGAAGGAAGGGGGAAGTGCTGGCTGATGAACATGACCTTTCTCCCGGGGCTGGTTACGGCAATGGTCGCACAGCCTTCTTCTCTTACGTGTCTCTCTGTTCCACATGTGCAAACACCTGACCTTCCCTGGGGTCAGTGAGTGCCAAACCAGGACCCTTGACATCTGACTACCAACTCAGGCAGCCAGAGGGGCTGTCGGGTGGTTGTGGGCAGGGAACAGGCCCCATGGAGCAGGGCGGAGGTTACTGAAGCACTGCTGGTGGGCACAGTGTGAGAATGTACATGCGTAGAGCTTTAAATGTCTCAGATTCGCCAACGTAAAGCTACTTCACCTGAATAAACATACTTAAACATACATGTGCTCAAAAAACGCTGCACTGTACACTCTCCGCGGGTGAATCACACGCTGTGTGAACTGAGCGCCAATAAATCTGCTTGAAAGCAATTCTGCGTCGTCACATGAGGTGGCGGTTTGGCAAAAGTGAAGACGGACAAGAGGCAGGCGTGGCACGTGGTCAGCTCTGAATGCCCGTCCTCGGCTCTGGGTTAGAAAGTCGGCAAGAACGAACCAGGCTGTCCTCAAGCGTGGCTCTTGTCTAGACACCACCGGGAACCACGTTCAATTCTCACTCTGATTTCGCTGTGTTTTCCTGAGAGCCACTAAGTCCACCTCATGCCGCCACCTGAGGCCCAGAGAGGGTGCTAAGCTGCCCGGAGAAAGCAGAGGAATGACAGCGCGTTGCTTGCAGCTGCTAGGAGCACAGGCTTCGTCGGCCTTAGCCTTGTCTTCTCTTAGCACGTGCTTTCCTGAAGCAACGGGAGCACAGCAGAGGGAGGACTCTGAGGATCTCTCTCTCCCGTGGGTGTTAGAGGTGGACAGGTTCCTTCCGAGAAGGCCTTGGTGCTACACACCCCACCTTGAGTGAGTTCCTGACAGGTGATCTTTCCTACGTGCCTGACTCACGAATGTGTAGCTTAAGTAGTCAGGAGAGTTTTCATTATCTGGGTATTTTTATGGTTCCATAAGACTTTCAATGGGTGTGCTCTATTTCTTTGCAGAATGTCATCGAGATCTGCGCTGGCGTTGAATTGAAGCTGTAGGCTGTTTTTGCTATGATGGCCATTTTGATCATGTTGATTCTTTCAATCCATGAACAGGGAATGTCTTTGCAATTCTTCGGACCTTCTCGTATTTCTAATGGTGTTTCCGCAGTTTTCCTTGTACAGGTCCCTCATCCCCTTCATTACGTTTATTTGCAAGGATTTGCTTTATTTTGGAACAATGGTAAAGGGGGGGTGGTTTACTTCATTTCTTCCCTGTAGACGGCCTGCACGTGGGAAGGCTGCTGGCTTTTGTGTTTTCGTTTTGTCACCCGCAGAGCCACCTCATTTGAAACCGTCCGTCAGTACACGCAGAGCCTTGCCACATGGGGAAAACCCCAGAAATCATTCTCAACACTTGCTCCTGCCACAGTCATGTTGAGTGGAAACTGGGAGCAACTGGTGAGGGCAGAGAACCCCACATGTGGGATGTGTCAGCTTCCAGGATCTACCATTCCCCCTCCCACACACACACCAATTTATATGTAGGAGGTTCTGGAAACCCTTTCATGTTCAGCTCCCCACATGTGCCCAGCACCATGCTAGGTTCTTGACAGCTGCTCTGGGTCCTCAGGACTGGGAGGACAATCTCGTTGCCTTGACTACAGGCCTGAGGCAATTTGCCCAAGATTATGGGGCCACGAAGGCATCACAGGTCTAAGGCTCCCCCCAGGCCCCTGTAACCCCCAAGTGGCTGCTGTGAAGGGCTCTGAGTTTTGGCCACCTGGTCAGCACAAGATGTGGGTGAGTGTCCCCCGAGTTGCTCCGAACAGGTGCCTCATGAGGGAGGATGAGCAGCTACAGCACTATGCATGGCCAGGCTCCCTGGCACTTAAGCCAGGCAGAGGAGGGAACAGAACAGGGGGCTGCAAGGTGGGCAGGCACAGTGTCATACTCACTCTTTATCCCCCTCTCAGGAATACGGCTCATCCTATAGCCACACCCCTGCCCCCCTTTTCGTCCACGCTGCTGCCTCCACCACTGTACTCTCAGCCGTGGCCTCCAAGCCCAGGCATCCACACTAGCACATGCACGCCCGTGTGCTCTGGGCTCTGGTGGTGATCATCATCCATGCGCATGCCCCATGCCCACACCACTCAGCCACAGCCACCCACGTTGCCCAGGAGCGGAGCGAGGGCCACAGGCAGGGCACACAGGCCAAGGGGAGGGTGTCAACAGCCTGACTTTCCCTTCATTTACCCTGCGATGACTGCCGGGTCGCCCAGTTGTGAGAAACACTAAGGCCAGCACCGAGTGTGCGCCCGTGTGTGCGTGTGTGTGTGTGGTCTTTGGGGGTGGGGCAGGAAGGCTGATCATTCTTAGGAAATTTCATTATGGTTTAATTATTTTTTTCATGAGAGAAGCCCAGAAGGCCTTTGTTTCAAATATTATTTCTAATTATCCATGGCTTACAGATGCAAACGCAAGTAAGGGTGAGCAGGTAGGTTTATTATTTAATCAACTGCATAAAAATGATGTACTCTACACATTTAGGAAAGAAAGTCATCTCGTAATTAAAGCCTTCGCCAGATAATGAGGTCTCTTTGGCTAGATCTGGTCTCTTGTTGCTCGAACTTTGGAAGAGTGAAGTAACTGCCAGTCGCCTATGGGTGTGGTTAGGGCAGGCATGGCGGAGAGGGTATCCATGAGCCCTGTCCCTGGGGAGGGCAAGCAGGCCTATGTGCATAGCAAGTGCTGTGGAGAGCATGCATGGACCAGGCTTGGAGCGATGGTGGCTTGTCACCTGTGCAGGAGCTGGTTCCTGTCCGGGCAGCACAGTGGCTTAGGAGCAGGCTTTATCCTCTATCACAATCAGACACCAACTACTACTCTGCCCTCAAGTCTGTAAACACAGGACTTGAATGCACACACATGCACACACACACATACCCCCTTCTTCATCTAGGCTCAATGACCAGGGTGGTTTTCAGCCATTTCTATGAGGCATAATCTCTAGACTTTCTACTCTGCTATGTACCCACTGCTGGATATGCTCTATCATTTGCAGCTGACTCTGACATGGTTGTGTAGAGGAAACTATGGCAGGAATTACAAATGGCAAGAGCCAACTTCACATGAACTGGAATCAGGATCTCTGCAGATACGCCCAAGGCATTCGTCTCTTAAAAACCTCCACAGTGATCTATCTACCCAAGGGACATTTAAACACTCATCCAAAATGACACCAGTAATGGATATTTACTGCAACACTATTGACAATAGCCAGGAAATGGAGATAACCCAAATGCCCCCAAACAGACCGATGGGTCAGAGTTGTGACATATGTACATGATGGAATACTATTCAGCCATCAAAAGGGACTGATTTGATGCATTCATGATAACATGGATGGAGCTAGAAGGAATCATATTAGCAGAAATAAGCCAGAAAGAAAAATAAAAAGATGAGGTGATCTCACCTATAGGAAACATATAGGGAAAACAGACAAGTAAAACAAAACTGTCAACAGAACCAAAGCATAGTCGTAAGGGAGGGGGTGGGGGGTAAAATCAGGAACAAATGGGCACAAGAGATGAGGATGGTAGTTTTTGGGTGACAAGGTAGCAGGAGAACCTCAGGGTAGAAAATGACGTAAAACATGTGTGCGTGCGTTTGTGTGTCTGTGCAATGAATTTAAAAAAAAATAAAATTTAATAAAAGCCTGTTCAGGTGATTTAAATAGGTAGTTTATCTAGTGGTCGCCTTGTACCCAAGTACGAGCACATATGTTCAGAGCTCATGCTTGCATTCTTTTGACAACAGCTTTGTGGCCAAGTGAAGAGTACACACAATCACAAAGACCGAGGGGAAAAAGACAGTCGCAGTTCTTGGTCCATTTTTCTTTTGAAATTCCCAGGCAGATCACTGTTAACGGAAGCACACTTATTGGCCTTCGCCAAGGGAAGTACGGCATCGGGCAGCGCGACCTCGTGCTGAAAGACTTCTGTCCATCGTGGCATTTATCTAGTCATCACCATGTTCGCTGTCATGGCTCAATTCACTTAGCTCCTTCCCATGCAGTTTCCATTTCTCCATCTTTAGATGCCCCAAGAGGCTATGGCATCCCGCTCTGCTGACACCAAGTGCCCAGGTCCTCATCAAGGTTGGGCACCTGTGCTGCCCGGCCCATCCTCTGCCACCCTGTCCCTCCCTCTCTCCCCTGGGTAGCCAGCTCCAAGGTACTGGCCTCCTGATGGGCAGCTGCTTTTGGTCTTTGAGACTTTGCACATGCTTCCCTGCTACCCGGGAGAGAACCGTGTCTGGTACCATCCTTTCCTTCAAACCCCTGCTCGCCATCAGCTTAGCAGCTTAGCTAAGTGGCCTGTGTGTGGCCTGATATCACACAACAGCGGAGCTCGTCCGGGCGTGTTTGGTTGGTGTCTTCCATGAAGAAATGTGGACTTTTGATGCATTTGTCCACTGTTGCGCTCCTGGGGCCAAGAGCCCTGGCAGAGTAGGAGACGGTCGTCAATCATCAGCTATCACTGCAGATAAACAGGTGTGCTGAGTCTAGCGCTCTGCTGACGTAAGAGCACAGGGCCAGGCGTTGGGAACATTGGAAAGAGATGCTTCAGGCATTATGTTCAGCTTAGCACGCTTGGTTCTCCCTGGAGAAGGCTTGTTCCACAGAACGAAGCGTTGTCTAGCCACTGCATCACTGTGTCTCTAGATGGGCCTCAGCCTTCGGCTCTGTCAGCGACATGCTCCGGCCACATGCACCCCCCCCCCCCCATTGACAGGCAGCGCCTTGTTCAGCTGAGCCAACTCCCATCAACACCTGTGAACAAGTGAAGGCGTTTCCAGCTGTTTGGCCAAGGAGTCTGGCCAGACTTAGTCCCACTTCTGTTCAACCTCCCCCTGAATGACCTAACCTTGAAATCTGATTTTAGGACATTTACGTCCCTCCATGCACAGATGCTATGAATCAGCTTATTTACTGGTCGTGCCTGCTCTGTTGCGTTTTCTCCTGTTTGTCTGTCATTTCCTTTTATTTCCTGTTCCCTTTCCAACTTGAAGTCATCCAGGGCTCTGCCAAGGTAGCAGCAGAGAACACTGCAACTTGTTGCCTGAGGAGAGGGTTCTAGAATAAGCCCCGGTGGATCCTGCTGATGATCCTTATTTGCATTTATTTGCATTTGTAACAGAAATCCAAAAAAAAGGGCATGAAACTTTTTCCTCATAAATACTTGATAGAACTAGCTCAGCACACATTAATTGTCTAAGATCCACGATAACCAAATTGGCAACAACTGTCTTCCCCATTAGTTTCCTCCCTCAACTGACTGCAGAACCACTGACCCCGTATCTGCCAATATTTGAGTCTTTAAGAAATGGTGACTTGTACGACCCTGGCATTGTGTCTTTAAAGTCTGCGTAATGTTTTATCCTTTTGAGTTGCTTCAAGCCCGTCATAAAGTGAAATAGTGACTATATTTAAAAGTTTCAGTCAGGAGCACACCCAGAGAAGGAGATGCAAATGGTGCTATTCACTTAGAGTCATCAAATATTAATTATCCAAAAAGAAAATCGATGCCTGCGAGGGGGTCACTGGCTGTATACCAGGGCCCCATGGTCATCGGGACTGGCTGTGGTCATCGGGACTGGCCATTCACGCCATGAGCTATTTGTCTGCATTGAGCGCTCCGGGGGACATGACGAACTGTGCCATCCAGGGCTGCTGGCACTGAGGCCACAGCAGCCAGGCTGACATTTTCCTGCCCCAAATGGTGGACAGGAAAGTGCTTCTCGAAAGTGCTTCCACAGCATAACCGAGTGACCTAAGTGCCGTCGGAACAAAGGGGCAGGGCCGATTCAATGAACCGGGTGCGAACATGGCAAAGGTACAAAAGGGTCTCCCCTAAAGCCAGGGTATCCGCCCCCTGCTGCCCGCTCAGAATCCCCCAGAAGTGCTTCTGCTGTCATTTGTGGCTCAAATCAGAATCGCAATCCACAATTTACATGTCACTTCAAAAACCTAAAGAAGCTCCCGTTTCCCCTCCAGAACCACTGGTCTCCGTTCAATGCTGACTTCAGCTCCGCAATCGGATGACACGTTTTATAAATAATTCGTTCCTTGTCGTTCTACTCTATCATCTTTGATCTATAGGGTCAAGGTAGGCCCTGGTCTGCGAGAGGAATCGATGCACTGAATCTCTGTGATGCACAGAAGAATAGGCCAGCCCTGGGCGTAGAAAAAGTGTGTCATGCTCCCTGTGGCCAAAGAGATCCTGAGCCATTTGGGGTGGAGACAGACGCAGCGCACATTTCATTTCCAGGGCGGCCCTGGCCAAAAGCAATGGTGGAACAACGTGCGTGGAGGAGCTCACGGGGTTGAGAGCTTGATGGATGAGAGGAGGAAAAGGCACTCGGCCTGGGAGCTCAGGGGTATCGCAGAAGCCGGGAGTCCGGGAAGCAGCACGCAAAAGGGAAATGCTGAGGAGTGGGATGCAACAGCCAGCTGGAAACGTAGCTCCACGCCACCCGCGCCTTGTGCAGACATCATGAGCAGACACGGAAAGGAGCAATGGGCATCCCTTCCGCTAATGACGGAGGATGCAGAAGAAGAGACACGTTTGGAGGCAGGTGAGAGAAGCGTGCAAGATTGCAGAGACGCTCCGTCCTGACTAAAGCAGCAAGTCTGCAAAAAGCTGCCTATGTGCTGACCTGTCTCAGCTCTTGAATTCAGTATCTGCAGGTGACCACAGACATCAGGAGACTCTGCGTTCCCTAAGACAACTGTCATGAACAGTCCCAGCTGATGCGGCCAGGCCAACAGCAGAGGACGAGTGTTTGCATTTCAATAGCAATGATGGTGGAGAAGGAAAGGTGACAGATTAAGGGTGGTCTCTACTATAGACTCGGAGGCTGTTTGGCCGATGAGAGCAAGGGACAGAGCAGAGATGAGCCGGGGGTGTGGCGGGCTCTGAGGAGGATGAGCACAGATTGGCTCAAGCTTGTGGCGTGTGAGATCCTTAAGGGCGTGGAAGGAGGCTTTTGGACAACTGGGTGCTCTCGGCCCCAGAGTCAAGGTGAGAAATGGAGGCCAAGAGACTCTACAGGATAAGTCTTCGGTGAGCTTTGGGAGGCCAAGTTCTTCCCAAATCTGCTTCAGACCCATGAATTGAGCACCTACTTTGTGCCCAGAGTGTCATCAGCCCACCGGTTACTCCCCGGTGATGACGGAATGAAGAAAAGGGGTCATTTGGAAAATAGCCCTCAGAAACCAGTCTCTGCAGAGGAACTACTAAAGTTGTCTTCTCCTGCGCAATTTGAAAAGCCCTGATGCCCGCCCAGGCCACAGGCTCAGACCTACGAAGCTAGATCCTGGTGTCTGTGTTTCTGAAGCTCCCCAGGCGGTCCGGATATGCACTGTATTCTCAGACCTTCTGAGGTTCAAGGCAAACTCAGCCGGCACCTCTCCATGTGGGTGAAGCCTGTAGGTGCACTCAGTCATCTGTTTCTGGAAATATCTCAAATGTCTTGGCGTTGGTCGCTCAGTTGCCAAGCGCACGCTGTTGTAGACACTTCCCTTTCCAAAGGGTACAGAGCTACCCGCTCTTCCACTCAGGTTCGCTGTGACCGCTGTAACCTCCTTCTGTCTTGAGCTTTGGAATTTCCTTTAAAAATCACATCACATCTAACATTTGCTCCAAGTCCTACAAAAAGCCTTTGGCCAAAAGCAATAAAATCTGACCTGAAGATAAGTTGGAAGGAAGGCCTGGCTCCTCTTTCCCCAACAGCGTAATAGAGACCATAGCGCCGAGCAGAAGTCTTCATGCTCCTTGCACGATGCCAAAGCAGTCGGCGTTGCCGCTGATGACGCTGATGGCTCCTAAAATATAGAGAAAGGCACAGCGCCAGGACTTCCCTCTGCATGTGATTCCCTCCAGCACCATGCTGGGGCTGGGTGCTCTGAAGCCTGCAGGTGGAAGCTATTCCTGACACATTGTCTAGAAGCATCTCCCAAGCCATTCACCCATGTCAGGCATGAAAGCAGTAACACCAAATCCCCAGGGCACCAACCACGTGGCGCAGCGAATAGTGGTTAAGTCCTTTTGTAAGTGGATCCGAGTCGAAATGGTTCATCGAGAAAATCAAATCTAGCCATGATTGCACGTGTGTGCAAAGCTGGTCGAGACATGTGCAAGGCTCTGACCCAAATCACACGGGATCAGAACCCAGTCCACCTGATGACACTGATGACAGCTGCTAAATAGGAGGACATGTTTCTTGGTGATGGTGATGGTGGTCACTGTTAATTATGCAGCAAAGGCACCTGAGAAGGGTCCCAAACTTCCCACCATAATAGTAGCACCCTCCCTGTAAAGCAACAGCTACCTCACCTCCACTGGACAAATCTCTGGCCTCAAGATGGAAGTGACCCACTTCCCAGGTGGCCCAGAGCTGATACTCAAGACCCCGGCTAGTTATCAAAGGGTCTGGAGACCCCCGCAGAGGGGAAGGAGCTGGGGCTGCAGCACTCAGGAGCTGTGTGATCTTGGATGAGCCACTAACTCCAGGGCTTCAACTTCCCCATCTGTGAAATGGGGGGAATCAATGTACCCACAGCGAAGGTGTGGAAGGGCATGATGAAGCAGAGGTTCTCAACTGGGGACAAATTTGACCATCACCTTTGTTCCAGGGAACATTTAGCAATGTCTGGGGTCATTTGGGGTTGTTATGACTCCACAGACGGTGCTGCCGCTATCTCCTGGATGGAGGTCAGGGCGCTCCTAATATCCTACAGAGGTCTCTGAAAACCTGCCTGTGAACGAGAAGACGGTCTGATTTTCTAGAGAAAGCAGACTTGACCACATTGCACAGAGCTTCTGCACGTGAAGTCTGCTCCACCCGCCCCCACCCCCACCCCCGCCTGCAGCTCAGATCCCAACACTGCTGTTCATGCTGGTAAATTCGGTCCCACCTTCTGGAGTCACTGGTATCCATTTTGCTTCACGTCTCTGAGGTGTGTCTGTGTGCGTGTTCAAGTGTGCACGTGTGCTTGTGTTTGCCAAGACCGACAGGTCTTAGCAGATCGAGCATGAAGCCTATTGTTTGCAACTGGCAGGCAGGACTCGTCTTCACGTTCCTCAGCAGCGGGAACTCTTCCAGGTATGTGGGAGGCAGGCTGCTTGGAGCCATTATAATGCTTGTTCCTGGCATGATCTCCTGCATTAAATAATCTTTTAATGCAACATTAATAGTAATTACAAGACTACAGTTCAAAATATTTGATAACAACCCACGATGGAGCTGCAATGTTACCGCATAATCTGTTTCAAAATAACACACTCACACAGACACATACACACGAATACACACACACGGACACGTACACACTGATACAGACACGGACACATACACATGGATACATACACACGGACACACACGGACCCATACACATGGACACATACACACAGATACACACACAGACAGATATACACAGATACACACATGGACACATGGACATAAATAAGTCGTTACTTCCTTCCCCCCCATCTCCAGGGAGCCCGCCAAAACCTTTTCATTGAAAGATAAATCAATCCACACAACTCTCCAATGTATGCAAGGAAACTCGTTCACACCATTGCACAGTCTCACCTAGAATCATCTGCTCTCAAGGTGCTTTGTCAGGAGATGGTGACACGACCATGTCTTGAGTCTCCTCCGTTCTTGCCCGTGAGCGCACAGGGGGAAAATGCTGAATTAGCAGCTGATTATATCAGTTTCTGAAAAGGAACCAGGAACATGAAGAATCTCCCAACACTGCCCAGGGATTACGTAGCCATCCCGCACCCTGCTGCAACTCAAAGGCCTGGGCCGCACCCAGGGCTGCTAACGCCAGGGAGTTGCGAGTGGCTCGTGTAGGCCCTGCCAAGGCCTCCTCCTCCAAGATGGAATCCCTCCGCCTCATCGTTTCTGGAAAGAGCTCAGCACGGCCTTGCGTTGCCTCTGGCCACTGTCTGCCCCAAGACACGTTCCCAGCCCGGCTGCCCTGACTCCTGCTCGGCACACATGGAGGCTGGACATGAATTGTTCCTTGGGCACCAAACGGGTACGAATTCAGCGGTTCTTGCCCACAGCAGATGAGGTGCCAAGAAGGCAGAGAGCCTGGCACCCAGCAAGGGTGCAACTCTGCGGAAAGGTGAGGGAGGGGTTGCCATTCAGGAATGACCGTCTCTGGCACTGGGAAAGCGAACGCTGTGCCAAACTGCCCGGGCCAGAATGGAACGAAGAGTGTCCGCGTCTCCTTCCCAAGCGCCCCAGGGCCCCCAAGGGAAGCCCAGGCAAACAGGCTCGGGAACTCCGTGCTTGATCTAGTCCAGTTTCCCCGTCAGAGGCCAAGGCCTTCCTCTCGCGCTGCCCAAGTTTCCCCGTCAGAGGCCAAGGCCTTCCTCTCGCGCTGCCCACGTGAGCCACACAGGTGAGGCCTGCTCCCGGGTACCGCGGCCCAGAGGCACTGACACGAGCAAAGCTGAACTCCAGCCAAGAGTCACTCGTCAACCAGGTCGTCTTAATGGCGCTGTTAATCCATAGCTTTACGGCTTCTACAAGTGACGGGCGGTTCCCCAAATGAGGGTTCGTTCTGTCGAGCAGCCCTGCCCACAGCAAGGCCATCAACACGGCCTTGTGCCTGCTATGGAGCTGTGTTCCAAGCTTGAGCTCCACTTCCCAGCATGTCACGGTAACGCGCAACAAACGGTGCCTTCTTTCTCTCCAGCTTCCTAAAATGCCCCCATGACCTTAGCGGCCCGCCTACCCTGCCATGCCTCGCAGTTGAACACACTGCCCAGCCCGGCCTCTTCTAAGTCTGGCACTCATGTTTCTAAAGTCAGTGTCTCTGGGCAGATGCTCCCGGCAGCCCTGGGCATTGCCCCTTCTTATGTGTTAGCGGGCTGAGCGTTGTCAGCTGGCAGCCGCTTGCTTTCCGGCTGGCACAGCCAATCACCACAGCCTTGGTGACTCGAAGCAGCACCTGCTCGCGCTGTCACTGCTTCCGCGGGCGGGAAGGCTGGACACAGCGTGATGGGACCCCCTGGTCAGGTCTCACAGGACTGGCTTTTCGCCCAGCAGCTCGGGGGGTGAAGGGTACACTTGCAAGGGCAGCCGAGTGGCTGGCAGAAGTCACTTTCGTAGCAGCAGCAGAGAGAACAGTGTCCTGGGTCCATGTGGTATCTAGATCCCAGCTGGTGTCTGTAGCAGAGCAAGGACTCTGTTCTGTGACTCTTGCGGTGACGTCTAAGGCACATGGGGACCCCTGTCACCTTTGTGGGCCACCAGTTTGTGGGGGTTGCTAAGCGATGTCTAAGCGAACCGAAACACGGCATGGCTGTGGGCGCTGCATGAGCGACACTAAGTGACATCGGTAAACAAGCAGATGCAAAGTCACAGCCCAGAGCTGAGAAGCCTTGGCCCCTGAGACTCGGTGACACGATCGTCCTAGCAATTCCCATGATGACGTGGCCCTGGGAATCCTCAAGCGTGACTTTACTGATAAGCTTGAGAGTATGAGCAAGACCCAGGGCAGCGCTGGAAGAAGCGAACTGAGGCGGACCGCGTCAGCTCTAGGCCACGTCTCCCCACACCCGCTGTGCCACTGATGTCGCTTGCGGCGTGCCAGGGGACACCTGCCCGCCCCGCCCAAAGTGACAGACGGTCCCCAGCAGTGCGTCTTGGGTCCTCCGTCCCTCTGCTGGAAGTTGAGGCGCCGCAGTCAGCACCAACTGCCAGCAGCACTAGTGTCGCCATTTCCTCGGCCCTGACTGGGGCTCGAGTTTGCCGTGAGGCGAGGCCCTGCCGGCCTCCTCGCTTGTCAGCAGCTCCAGGCAGCTTCCTCGACGCCGCCTTGGCACTGAGGCCGAGGTGCCCGCGTGGCACCCGAGCTGTCAGCACGAGGACATCAGCCGCAAAGAGGGAAACCAGGAACCGGCCTATGAACTGCGACGTGGCCCTCGTGCCCCGCTCTGTCCCCGCCCGTCGGAACCGGGTGGCGGGAGCTTCCACGATGCCGTCACATGTGAAACGGAAGCAGCAGGGATTTCGGGAACCGTTTCCGCTCAGCAGAGTCGAGAGTCGCGCAGAACGTGGCCCAGGCGTCGCGCCGCCCCTAGTCGCTCCTTCCTGATGCAGACACCTGTGGAGATGTCGCTGCCGTGGCCTGGCGCGCTTCTCTGTCCTTGCTGTGTCCTCGCCTGCTCCATGCTCTGCAGCCGCGGCCACCCCAACCTCTATTTTCCCGGATCCTTTGCCCGAGGATCTGCTGACTTGGGGCGGCCGCCGTGCTGCTCCCAGGCCAGCCGCAGGGGCCGACAGGGACGCAGCTCTGTCACTTCAGTAAGGACACTAGTGTTGGCTGTGACCATGCGCCGTGTACATCTAGTCTCTGCTCAGCGCGGTGCGCATCACACACTCCCACGCGTGCACCGCCTGGGACACACACTCACAGGCAGCCCGAAAGGGGGTTCAGTTCCTGCGCTTGCGTGTACACACTTACTCTGGGCAAATCCGGAGAGCAGCCACACACACACACCCCCGCACACGCGCACACACAGAGACACGCCACGCAGGACTGGGACGGAAGGAGCCACGCAGTCCAGGAGCCGATGGTGCAGCGGGTTGACCCAAAAGGAGCAAACTGGGCTGGAGTCTGGGGAGTCCCAGAACTTAGCTCAGTTCCCACGGCCGCAGCGGATGCCCATGCTCCCGTGCCAAGGTGCTTCATGCCACCTGCAGATTTCTCGGTAATCTCACACCCCCTGAATATAATGAAAATCTAGATGTGACTTTGATGAAAAGGGAAAAAATCCAAATCAAAGAAATCCAGCTGCCCACATCCCAGCGAGCTCATAATGATAGTCTTTCCTACAGGAAGCAGTACTCAGAAACTCAAAAAGAGAGAGAGAGAGACAGAGAAAGAGAGAATTTATTTGGCATATACAAACCACTAAGGATGAGGAATTCTTTCTGCATGAAACCCCAGCAAGTGGCACCTCATTAAACAGGACCTCGACTTAATCTAACTTGGAACAGATAAAAAAGAAAGGATTCATATGAAGCTCTTCAGCCTGCGGGCTTAAGTCATTCATGAATTAAGTAGGGCAAGTGATTAACAACAAAGAAACAATCACTTATTTTTTTGATGAAATATTCAATGTAGAGTAACATATTCATTGTTTATAGACAGGATCAGGCTGTGATTGGAAGACAGAGATGGAGACAGAGACAGAAACAGGAAAAGGCAGACAAAGACAGACAGATCACCCCATGGAAGCTGAGTCTAAAAAGATAACAGGAATAATTGCCTATCTTTTTGCAGTACGGCACCTTATCTTCTTATTTAATTTGCTGCCCTATTTATCTCCGCTCTCGAAAAGAATGGCATGTGGTTAAGTAAGAAACAGTCATTGAAAATTAGTTCTGTAGCCTGGAAATGGTAAAAAAAAATAATAATAATAAATTCACACCATCTCACAAGTTAATTGCAGAGATTGGAGCTACCAGCACTGGACGCTGGACATGTCTGCTACTACTGAGATAAAGAGCCACGACACGAGGAAACAATCAAGACAGCCATCCCGAAAAAATTAAACTAAAAGCAGCAGACCAACAAAGTCCATTTTACATCCAATTGTAGTTGTTTACACAGCAAATTAGTGACGTTAGTTTTCACTCTTCGAGAGGCCACGTTTCTAACAGAAACCAAACGCTAAACACTCAGTAATGACAACTTCTCATTCACTCCTCCTTGCAGCTCCATGGCTCTGTACATAATACCATTTCAGTGCCCACCTGGCAGAATCACTGCATGAAGGAAGAGATGTGGCTTCCACCGCTGTCACCTCCAGGCGCTTCTTTCATGGCGGCGAGTCACAACTATTTCCCTTTGTCTTAAATTTCCTCACAAGTGCCCATGTCACTGAAGCTCTGGAGCACACACTGTTTCATAGTATTAGTCTCACGTTCCCCTGGCAATACAGCAGATTAGGTGAGTTGAGTGGGCACAGATAGAACCCAATATAGAACTAACCAATATAGAACTATACTAGAGAGGGGTGAGGAATAACTCCCCTCTGTTTTCCTGACAACAGGTTTCCTGGTAACCTGAGTTGTTAGAAACTCATATTGTGGTTTAAATTTCTACACAAATTTTACTTCTGTCTATTTAACAGATATTTCTTGAAAGCCTCGTACACGCACATGTCCAAGGTAGTGGGTCCTCTTCCAAGCTCCCAAAACAAAGTGACTGGCACAATCTAGAGAGTCACACACTTTATTTTTGGTTTCCTTGCTTATATGATTTAATGTTCACACTGTACTATAGCCTATTAAGTCTAAAGGAACATCATGTCTTAAAAAGCCAAGTACATACTTTAACTGAAAAATATTTTATTGCTAAAAATGGGAAGCAGCATCTGGGCCTTCAGCAAGTTTATTTGGTGGTGTAGGATATTTTCAATTTACAATATTTTTCTCAATATACAAAACCTGTAAAGCTCTATAAAGTGAAGCTCCATAAAAGGAGGTCTGCCTGTATATGAGTGGCACGATCCCACACGCCCAGAAAGCAGGACGGTCACAACTGCCTGTTGGACAACACCATCTGTGAACATACTATACAGTGTTCTCGGGAAATGACCCCTCCTTCCGGAGGATAGATGATATATAAAGCCATCTGAGTAGACTTGAATTGAAATTTGAAACAGCTAATCAAAATGTGAGGCCTGCAGATCCAGCCAGGCCTTTCACCCCCACCAAGGACCAACAAGCCAGATAAAGAGGACTTAAAGAGCAAGTAGGATGTCTTTGCTTCTCTGCAGTGCCTTCTTTAGGAAGGAAGAGATTAGAACCTGCATTGCCTTCCTGTGCACATAGATAGTATCAACCTAGCTTTAGGTCAAAATAACTTAGAGCCAGAAGCCCCTCCAGTCAAGAGTAATTATAGCCTTAATGCCAGCGACTCACTGCTCTTGTCGGTACAAAACAAATTCAAAGTTGTGTTTGTTGGAACAGTACACAGTACATGCAGACTAAACTCTGTGGCACCGCTTTCCAGGCTTGAACCCTCACTTTGATGACCCAATAAACTCTTTGTCTAGATGGCCTCGAGATTTTAATTGCAGTTAACACAACCCAGAGTCAAGAAAGTTAACAAAGAGTGACACAACTCCATATAAAATCACATCTGTGATAGGAGCTATGGAGAAGGGAAACTTAGCTGTAAGGGACTGCCCATGGAAGAGTCAATGTTCATCAGGGCAATTAGGGAAGGCATCCTAAGGACTAACTTGGAGCTGAGATTCCTACGGTAAGGATTGACTAAAGTGGGTAGTGAAACACTATCTAAGGAAAGGTGGCATAGCATGTGCAAAGGTTCTGAGGCAGGTAAGAGCTCTTGTGAACTGTCCGAGGGACAGAATGGATACTGGGCAGCTCAGAACCAACCATGTCCACTCCGGGTTGCTGGGGAACAGATCAGAAAGGACCATGTACACTATTTTTAGGGACACAGGCTTCCATGAAACAGTGAGAGGAAACCTGTCAAGGTTGTTAAGTGGGATAGGGTTCCCTGAACTGGTTCTGTTTCCAGAGGCACCCCTGGCTGCTTGGTAAACACTGGGTGGGAATATGGCAACAGGGGCCTGAGAGAGAAGCCAGGGGAGGGCTGAACTTTGACTATATCAGGGAATATATGTTTGACTGTATGTTAGAGGTATTCATTCCAGTTTTAACTTTCAGAAATTTCAGTTTCTACTCTCTCGCATACGCTTTCAATGTCCATGTTGCAAACCACCTCAAATTCTTTGCAGAATGAAGTCTTCAATATATGTTTTAAAAAGAACAATTGATTAAATGCTTATTGTATTCCTGTCAGCAAAAGCCAGGCATGCACGACAGTCACCCATGATGCCATCAGGACAGATAATCCTGATTCAGTGACTCCATGTACACAGATTTAGAGAAGAGCTTCCTCAAACTCGGAAGGCAGGCAGGAAGGCAGAAACTAGGAGACCAAGGGATCTTCACTGCGCTGTGGCCATCAGGGGGAGGGGCTTTGCCTAGTCTAGCAGAACTGGGTCCAGTGGCAGGTGGTTTACCTAGTCTCCCCTAACTGGGATTATCTTCTTAGCGCACCTGTCTATGCTACTGAGTTACATTACAAATTCTTTCAGAGAAGTGTTCCCATGCTCTGGTCTTTCCCCAGTGCACCTAATCCTATGTTCTCACTTGGTGAAGTAAACGAGTCGTATTGTTTACTGAAGGAAGAAGAAGAAGAAGAAGAAGAAGAAGAAGAAGAAGAAG
>PVHY01002313.1:0-130062 GCA_004024945.1 Uropsilus gracilis | reverse complement strand
GAGCCCTTTGAAGACGCAGGGCTGGTTGTGCGGCGGGGGGGTGGAGGGGGGGGGGTCATGTCGGGTGGTATGTCCGCCACAGTCTCCCCTGGGTTTGCCTTCAACAGGAGAGCTCTAATTAGGAGTGATGGCTTAAGACAATATCCATCCATAGAAACCAAACCAGTGAGATACTGGTGGAAAGTCCCTTAACTAATGTGCCACCTGGGCAGGACTCAAGGGGAACAAGATGAGCACCACATGCATTGAACTGGGAGAACCAACAAAATATATGACACCTACAATGTCACCGAGAAGATTTGAACAAAAACTTGGCACAGAGAACCTGTCAATAAGGGCACTGCACACCCTCTTTGTGTAGAGGGAAGATACCATGGAAAGCCGGACATGGTGGCTTGTGCTTGTAATCATCAGCCTGAGAAGCAGCCGGGGCTAGGGAACGTGGTCTGAGTCCTGCTCAGGACAACACAACGAGACCGAGCCCCAAATAGCTGGGTGTGGTGGCACACGCCTGTAATCCCAGCTACATGGGAAGCTGAGGCAGGGGATTGCTTGAGTCTGTGGTACCACGGGCAACAGTAGCCTGCAGTTCTACGGGGAAAAATAGCAAGACCCAGACTCAAAAAAAAAAAAAAAAAAAAAGAGGCTTGTCTAATGGCAGTGGCCCCACAACAAAGCCCCAAGGGAGGAGACCTACTATCAGCTGATGGATGTCCCTTCGAGGATCTGCTCTTCCAAAATATAAGGCGGAGTCATGCCCCCAAAGCCAAAGACCTGAGGCATGACTGAAGGAGCAACAAAACGTAGCACAAACTGCGGAGAAGAGATCTACCAAGACCAAAGGTGCTCCAAAAGCATTACAGGAATGATAAACAGCATGTTCTACCAAGTCCGGGGAAATCGCACCCTGACCAAGGACGAGGAAATGGATCAAAGAAAAAAAAAAAAGACTAAAGGACTAAACAAGGACAAACAGCAAAAAGAAAGGAGGCAAAGAGACCAGGGGAGATGTGGTGTGTGTGGGGGGGTATTCCCATGGGGATTAGCAGTTATAAAATCATATATTGTAAAATATGCAAAAATAAAAATTTTTAAAAATTAAAAAAAAAATTTAACAACTTTTACTTTCATAATCTGAACATAAGTCTATCATTGCCCTCTATTTTGCTAATGGAATCATTATTCCCCTCTAATCTCCTATAAGGGATGGAGTTAGAGAGGACTATCAAGGCTGAATGATGCTTTTATTTGCTGTTCTTTCAAATGTGATGAGCCTAACTTCTGATAGCAGGAAAGAGTTTATAGTCTAAATACTTCCTATATTCCCTCTGGAGTATAAAGAATCTTACCTAGTCATCCTACACAAGTCTGGGAGTACACCTCCTAGAATGACTTATATCAATTATTCTACATAAAAATTACCAGGGTTCTGACATCTATCATCTTTCCGATCACAAGATTGCATATACTTATCAAATGCACTAAATATACCACCCTAAATCAAGACTTAAAATCCACTGTAACAAACTTTAAGGTAAAGTCCAATACGTTATATATAAACAGAACAAAAATAGAAACATCCTAAAAATTGGAAATCAAATTCTAAATCTGTTGGACCTAGAGATCATGATGAACTGCTAGTGGAATTAAACACACTCACTCAACTCACTCACTCACTCACTCACTCAACTGCTAGTGGAATTAAACACACTCACTCCACTCACTCACTCACTCACTCACTCACTCACTCACTCACTCACTCACTCACTCACTCACTCACTCACTCACTCACTCACTCACTCACTCACTCACTCACTCACTCACTCACTCACTCACTCACTCACTCACTCTCTACATAGCTAGGCATGGTGGTGCATGCCTGTAAGTGGCAGCCTAGGAAGCCGTAGCCGGGGTCAGGGATCATGGTTTCAGTCCCAGTGGGGGCACGTACCAAGACCTAGTCCCCAAAAAATAGCTGTGCATGGTGGCATGCGCCTGTAATCCCAGCTACCTGGGAAGCTGAGGCTGGGGATTGCTTGAGTCTGTGGTACCCCAGGCAACATGAGCCTGCGGTTCCTCAGGCAAAAATAGCGAGACCTAGTCTCAAAAACAAAACAGAACAAAAAACAAACTCCTTTCCTTTTCTTTTAGTGATTTTCATGATGGGGTAACAAAATGGAAGAAATGTGTGTTAAATGCATAGTAAATTTTCTAAGGAGGATCACACATAAATTGTCTGATTCTGTGTATATTTTAATTTGCTTTGCTATTAGACTATACTGACAAACTTTTAACTATTTACTATCAATTACGACATACTTATTGTAGTTCTATGGATCACATTTAAAGTATTCACAAATTCTTTGAAATGGTCCAAATTTTGTGTGGATATATGTCTATGTGCATTTTCTAGGCAAAGGATTACAGGTCCTTTAAAAAACACTATATAAGGACAAAGAACTAATGTAGTTCTTTTAAAAGAGAATTCAGGAGCTAAAAAGATTGAAAAATCACTGATTTGAAACTGTGCTGTCCAATGATATAATCACGTGATCATCGAGCATTTGATATGAAGTCATGCAGTTGAGGAACAAATTTTTAAATTACTCATTTACTTATTTATTTTCAAGTTGAAAGTGGCAAATTTACTTAGACAAAGAGACAGGAAATAAAGAAGCTAGAAAAGACAGACTTCCTGGCTGGCCTGCAGGGAGGGGTAAAAAGATGACACTAAATCATTCATTTCAATACTTAAATTCACATACTGAAGTGGGGTACATTTCAAAATATTGCTTCATGTCAAAATAATATTTTGATACAATGGGCTAAATATATTATTAAAATGGTCCATTTTACTTGCTTTTATTAAAATGAGGTATTAGAAAATTTAATGTTATTATGTGGTCTGTATCACATTCCAGTGGACAACAGTTCTAACAGTTAATTCTGGTGTCAATGTTTGTGTATTAAGTCTTCATTAATAAGTTATTTAAAAACTAATTTCATTTCTAAACTATACTGGTACTCCTGTATATTTGCAATGTTCAAAAATTAGAAATCTAATTGGCTGTTAGGCCTCCCTATCATAATGCTAGAACCAATTCACTACCATACACTTGATTTTTCTATGGTTCAGGAGTGAGACACAAGACCAAAAAACTATTCAAAATTTTAGATTTAGTTCAGAATGGAAGCAAATATAAAAACGTAAAATGCTCATATACAATAATTCCAACACTCCTGCCCACTATGTATTAAATACAAGAGATAAAAAATGAGTGAACAAAAACTCTGAAGCTACTAGAGATAATCACAGTGTCTATCAACATTCTAAGCACCAAAATAAGCAAAGAAAACCAAAATGGTTCTAGGAATTTAAAGACATTTCAAAATGAGAATTAAAAGGTAAAAAGAATACCAAAACAATAACCCAACCCACCTTTACTCGCATGTTTATAATGACATTATTCACAATAGCCAGGATTTGGAAATAAACTAAGCATCCCAAAACTGACATATGGATGAAAGTTATTAGACATTTTGTATTATGTATTATGTGTATGTACATTATACATATGTACATATACATAATGGAATATCATTCAGTCATCAAAAAAAAATATGATGCATTTGTGATAACATAGATGGACCTAGAAGGAATCATACTAGCAGAAATAAGTCAGAAAGAAAAAAAAAAATCAGATATTCTTACTTATAGATGGGGTATAAGGAAAACAAACAAAACGGCAAGAAAGTCAAAACTAACAAAAGGATAACAGAACTAAAGCACACAGCTAGACGGGAAGGAGGGAGAGGGAAATCAGGGAAGGGATGAGCACAAAAGATCAAGATGATGGTTCACTGGTGATAGGGTGGTGGGAGAATCCTGGGGAATACAATGAAAACACACGAAAACACACACACACACACACACACACACACACACACACACACACACACACACACGGAAACCATCAAACTGGGCAGAATAAAGACACACCAAAAAAGAATGCTATTCAAGAACTCCTAAATGATGTAGGAAGACTGGGAAATAAAAGAGAAAGAAAATAATGAAAACTGCGTTTAATAGAGTCTATTACAATAGTCAATAATGTTAAAACCTAACTTGTGAATTAATGTCAGGGAGTAATTTTAATTCTGTGTCTAGATGTGGGTATAAATGTGTGAGTTAGAGAAAAGAGCATTCTGACCAAATGCAGAAGATGGAGTAGGTTAGGAAGAGATAAAAACTGAGGCAGGGTAACCAGTGAGCAAACTGGGAGAATAGTCCAGAAATAATAGGTTTGAACTGAGACAATGAAAGTGTGAAGAGAGAGGTAAGACAGGTTTTTGAGATTAAGAAGGCAGAAATAATGGAAAGTAATGACTGTAAGTAGATTTGGAAGCTTAAGAGGAGAGAATGACACTCTCTCTAACTTTAAGTTTATGCAGGTAGGTGAATTTCAATGCTGTCAATTAGGAGAATGTTTCAGTGAAAAAAAATTCTGAGTGAGATTTCCAGGGAGAGCAGTGAAGAAGAAAAGATTTAGATATACTTTAGAAGTCATGTTATATGACACGCTATAACATGTGAATCCATGTTATAAGAATAATGTTTGTTTTTTGCTGAGAAGCAGCAATAAATGTTCTCACATTCCCATTTCCTCCACCATTCAAACAAAAAGCCTCAACAAAGGAAACAGAGGAAATAACTTGAATGTAGAACTATAAGGGGTCAACAGTTTATATAGTACAATAGAGGTCTGGCTATAAAAATCCTGATATTTATTTAGTAAAGATATTTGTGTTGAATTTTGTAATTGGAAACAATTTTTCTAGAAAAATGAAGACTGCTATATATTGGGTTAATTAAATCCAATTTAGTAACAACTTCGTGGATGAATTATTTTAGGTTTTCTAATAATGAAGTTAGAAACTACTGACATATCATTACAGAATCTTTGACTCCAGAACATGTTTTTACTTACATATAGATTTCTTAGTGCCTTGGACATGCAGTGAGAATACAGTTTTAACATACAGCATCATAACAAAAGATATCTCACAGAAATTCCCAACTAATACATTAAGTGTAACTTTTAAATGTGCAACCTAAAGAGTTGATATAACTGCTAATTTCAACAAAAGCATCATCTGTAGAAAATATTTACTGTATCTTGGAAGATACAAGTTAACACCCCACCTTGCTCAATGACAGCTGATGACTTTGAAAGAGTGGATGTCTTAGCGAGTACAGATGATTTCATTTTGCGTTTGACAGGTTTTTCCTTTTCCATGTTTTCTTTTGCAGAATTATTCCTGGTTCCATGACTAAAATTGGACTGACTAGGACTTGAAAGAGTATTTAGGGTTTTGGAATGTTTCACAGAATTGTCTAGAACTGAAAGAGGAAAGATTAAATGCTAAGAGTTATTCTACCTAAAAATAAGCAACAAGTTTGGGATTACTTCTAACATGAATTGTTTAAAATAACAAAAGCAAAATGGGTTATTTCTTAAAATTTCCTTCACAAATCTCTTTCAAATATGAAAAGGACACATACAAATAGAAATTCACTAGCCTCAAAACTTTTAGAAACATTCAAGATTAATAAATCCAAGTCTCACTAAGCCTCAGAAGTACTAGAATTTAAATTCAGGCAATTTGGATACAAGCTGCCATTTTAAAGTATTATATTGATACTTCTAAGCCTCATTTTTTTTTAATTAAAAACAAAAATTTAAACGAACAACAAGATCAAACAGTGCCTGCTTGAATTTATTAAAATTTATTAAAATCTGTTTCATTTTGCAAAGAAAAGCTTAAATTAAAAAAGGCCATCATAGACACTTCAATTTAGAAACTGTAACTGATTCTTACTTGTTTTGCCTGGTACTGCAGATGTATTAGCTTTTGAAATTAAAGTCTTTGCTGCTGAAGAAGTAGAAGGTTGCTCAGTGGTAACTGGATCTACAACTACTCGGTTGCTTCTGGTTCGGACTATGGAACTGGATTCTGTTTTACCATTTATCTGAGCAGTATTATGCCTCAGCGGTACTGATCGTGTAGGTGTGGAGAGTGGAGAGGTAGAGATATCTGATTTTAGCTGGGGTTTTAAAGTCCTTTTTTTCCTTTCAGGGCTGCAAATAAAATATTATCATTAGTCATTGTCATAGTTCTGTGTGGATGAAAAAAACAGTTCATAATACTGTTGGATTCAATATTTGTACTATTATGAAATATGTTAAAATATGAGATTTGTAGTGGATTTCATATGGTTGTGAGCCTTTGAAAAGTGATTATTTAGTGAAGGATCGCTGTAAATGCTATAGTTATATGACAGAAAGCATGATGCCATCACTATTCCTAATAATGCTGTTTTACTGTAGAGATTTAGCAGTTTGAATTTAAGCACTTACACTAGGATAGCTTTAGTTAAAAGATTAAAAATCCTCCACACATCATAGGAACTTGCATGTCAAATATATCATTCTGCAATATAGGGAATAGTAAAGGAAGCATTAAAAAACACCAAGTTCTATAATTTAGATGACAAAGTTATAGATCAGTTGATGCTATTTAAGAGAAACCAAATACCTCGATGCAGCACTACTGGAAATAGAGCTGCTTCTGTTTCTTTTCTTTCTCCTTTTGGTTATTGTATTTCTTTTATGAAATCGAAGAGCAGATTTATAGTCTGATAAAACTGAACTAATATGTTCTTCAAAGAAAGCAGATAGGCGCAAGCTCATGCTGTAAATCTAGGGCAAGGAAAAAAAAATTCTCTTCAAACATTCCTCAAAAGTATGCTCATTAAATATTAACAGACAATTTATTCCTTAGCAAAAAAACTTCAGAATTCAAACACTGCTTTTCTGCGATCTCTTTCGATGAAAAGTAAAGTTGAACCATATTTTAAAATTATTTTTGTACTTAAATTAAGAATCTTCCAAGTTTTAATATTCTAAAAGTCCTATTCTGACTTTAGAAGGTTCTATTACACAAAACTGCTGAGACCCTGATCATACTATGTATGCAAACAGTTTCTGATTGTTCCATATATCTTATCTTTGTGATGTCTGGTGAAAAAGAGGTAAATGATACTCAAGAGTTTGAGAAATTATTTTAGAAATTCACAAAAATGCTCCTTTTCATTAAAGCAGAAAATAGTTGAAAAACCCCATATATAACAGGAAAATATAGTATCTAGTCAATCATAACTATAGATATATAACCATTTTATACATTACTGATATGAATATCATTTCACAAGAGAAAAACAAAGATACAGATTCTTCTTTCTAGTAAGAGCATAGCCCTAAGCTTTCTATTTAACATACTTTCCCAATAATCTCATTTAATTTAAACAAACAAACAATTTAAGTTTATACCCTTGATCGTTTGCTTGGTGTATACGCTTTGGAATTACTAAAAATAAGTCGGACATCTTTACATAACTCCATTGGTGACTCATAATTCCCAGCCTCTAAAGTTTCTCTAACAGTAGCAAAATCCATTGGCGTGTCAATGATGTCTCTGTAGTCCTAAGAGATGAAAAACAGGCGATGTTATTATCCTTATTGCTACAAAAAATTACTTCCCAGCACAGGGATTCATTCACGTACAATTTCTGTGATGAGAACTAGAACTACTAATTATCACTCCTTGTTTCCTTCAGTTTTTTCCTAAATTTCTTTAGAAAAAACTAATTTTTTTTCTAAAAATTTTTAACTACTTTGTCTTTTCCATTTATTGCAAGGAACACAGAATTTTTCTCACTCAAAAATATTTACATTGTTTCTTTTTGTCTACGTAAGTTGTCTTTTCCTCTTGGAGAACAGAAAAATGGCAGAGTTGTGCTGGAAAAGGATAGGATTAAGAGAACTGAAAAACAAAGCTCTATAACTACAAACATAAGTGGCATGTAAAAACAAAACAAACCCCAAACTTTTTATTACCTAAAAACTCTAAGGTTTGCTGACGCATTGAAACATAATCGTACCTTTAAAATAGAGGTAACAGCCATTTTATGTGGAGGCCTGAATTCTAGCAATTTCAACTCAATACAACCAGGAATTTTGTAATAATCAAAAATATAAATATGAATATAAATAGCTGTCACAAAAACTGTGCTTCATTCAACAGAAGTGGAATCACCAGTCTTCATCTTGTCATTTGTATATAAAATAAGGCACTACATTAGAAGCAATAAAAACAGGCAGGTGAAAACAGAAGAAAAAAAAATAGCATAAAATTTTCCAACATCTTTTAGTAGAATATACCTTTTTCCCTACTTTTCAAAATAACCTGATTTATAAACATCAATTTTAAATTACCAAATCAAATGGAATTGCCTTTTTTCTTAGAGTTTCATTTCTTCTGATCGGTATGTCTTATTTCCCTTTCTTGTCATACTGCCATTCTCCAGAATTTGCAGTACTATATTGAAAATAACAAGTGACATTACTAGGAATCTATACAAAGGGCACAAAAGCACCAATTCACAAAAATAGCTGCATTCCTATGTTTATTGTACCACTATACACTATCTAGTACTATCTACAATAGCTAAAATCTGGGAACAGCTTAAATGTCACCAAACAAGTGAATGGATCAAGGTGTGGCATATATACACAATGGAGTATGACCCAATGATCAAAACAAAACCAAATCATGCCATTTGCAGCATCTTGGATGGGAAGGGATTATGATAGGCAAAGTCAGTCAGAATAAAAATGAAAAACATCGAATAGTTTCATGTGTAAGTGGAAAATCAAGAAACGGATCAGAAAAAAGGGCAAAATTTGCAAGCTAATCATAGATTTGAACATAAACAGCAAGGGAGGGGGAGAAACAAAGGTCAAAAGAGCGGAAGTTAACAGCACAAAGGGATGTTACCTCCTGGTTTACAGTGCTATGATCGTAGGAGACCTATGGGGGCTACACCTGAAGGAAGAATAATGGTGTAAGAAAGAAAAAAATAGCAGTGAGAGTGGACAAACGAGTGTTTTTGATCTTAGGGAGAAAACATTTATGATTAAGTATTATGCCAGTTGAAGTTTTAAAACAGATGTTCTTCATCCAGTATGAAAGCTCCCTTTATTTCTAGTTTACTAAATGATGTTGTCTACTTGGCATTCATTCATCACAGAGCCAGCTACATTACCACTATATATTTACTTTCTGTATTACTGATGCTCTGGCATTTTGGGGGTCTTATAGACCTGAGAAACTGACCTTCTTGAGGACTAGCCAATGTTAAACAAAGCCAAGGGTTCAACAGGAGACATGTATTTCATATGAAAACTACCACTGACATCATTACCAATTATTCCCTCTGCCCTCAATCTTTACAAAGTCAGGAACAGACAACCAACCTCATGTCTCAAAGCCCACTAGTCTATTATTCAAATTAATTCACTCTAAACTACTTACATTACCCTCCCTTGCCTTTCTTCGGAACACTACAAAAAGCTTTTGGCTAAAGTTTTTTCCTTGTTGTATTATGAAAGCAAATCCTGGTGATTCTTTTATAGCCCTAAGTGGTATTCTGTTGACCCTTCTTTGGGACCTGTGAGTACAATAAAACTCTTCCTTCCACATTGACTTTACCATATCATAACCATATCCAACATACTAATCTTTAGAATAGATATTCAATTTTCTCAAATACCTTTCCCTCACAGATATGATCATGTGAACTTTATCCTTTATGAATAATTACATAGCCAGGGTTTTGAATATTGCTGGAAAATCTTAATTGGGCATGGTATTTAATCACTATTATATATTGTTGCCCTCTATGTACTGGTATATTTTATGAAAACTTCCATTTTCATCTTTTGTACCTTTTTGTCTCGTTTTAATATCAAGATAATAGCTGGGTTTATAGGATAAATAGAAAAGTATCTTGTGGAAGACTACATAGAATTTGCATTTTTAAACAGAATTTTTCAGTGACATCTGTACTTAAAAAATTTTTTATTAAAGTTAATTATTTATATTCCTTAACAGTTAGAGTTATTCAACAATGTATTTTAGTTGTAGCAGCTTGTACTTTTAGAATCAGTACATTTCATCTAAGATACCAAATTTGTATGTGTAGAGTTGTTTATGTATTAGTCTTTTATTATTCTTTTGATATTTGCAGGGGCTATAGTCACCCCCTACTGCAATCCAGATATTAGCCATTTGTTTCTTTTCAGCTTTGTCAATCAAACTACTTTTTCTGTTTTCAATTTCACTGACTTCTGTGCTCTTATTTCTTCTATTGCCTTTTTGATAATTTTCCTGTTTCTATGTTCTTAGAATGGAGTCTAGATTGATGAAACTTTTCCTTTTTTTTTTTTTTTTGAGACTAGGTCTCGCTATTTTTGCCCATGGAACGGCAGGCTCTCGTTGCCTGGGGTACCACAGACTCAATCTCCACCCTCAGCTTCCCGGTCGCTGGGATTACAGGCACACACCACCACGCCCAGCTATTTTTTTTTTGGAACTAGGTTTCGCTATGGGTCCCAGGCGGCACTCGAACCATGATCCCGAGCCCCGGCCGCTTCATAGGCTGAAGCTTACAAGCACGAGCCACCGTGCCCGGCCAACTTTTCCTTATAATGTATTATTTAGTGCTATAAATTTCCTTGCATTGCCTTCGTTGTATTTCACAAACACTGATATATTGCATTAAGTTCAATGTATTTTTTTTAATTTCCTGTAAGACTTCTCAGGTTCATGGTTATTTAAAAATGCACAGCTTAGTTACCAAGTTTATAAAGACTTTCCTGATAATAACTTCTGGTTTAATTCCATTGTAGCTGTAAAACACAATACATGATTAAATTATGTCTGTCCTTTCTTTTCTGTTTGAGTGCTTTTCTCCTTTCTTCAGTCATCTTATTCCATTTGACTTCTCTTTAATGTTTATGAGCGTAACTCTAGTTTTTCAAGTGATGGTCAATTATTTTTTTAAACTAGGCCATTTTAACTACTTTTACAATAAAATAGATTGTTCTATTGATCATGACAGACATAAAAGTTTATCTGCTAGTGTTCAGAAACAAAGCAATGGTGGTCTTCATTACCGTGTAGCATCCAATCACTTGCAATGTCCTGTGTAACTGCAGTAGAGTAAGACTGAATTTACACATCCATTATTTTGGGGGTTGTGGGTAAGTTGGGTTTATTTTTCCCAAATAACCTTAACTTCTTGTGCCACAAGGCCCCAATGTGCTTATCCTCACTTCAATGATAGCACCTTTGGTATTAAACACCCAAAGCTGTATATAGGAGATGATTCTTTAAGTATTGGCAGGCAAAAGACCGCGCTCTCAGTTCAGGATGTGTTATATGGGTCTTTTTGAAGTGTAAACTCAAAATATAATAAATCTCTCATATTTAGGTGGTTTTCTTTGTAAAGCTATATCCAACAAAGCAGGTTTTAGTGACCATCATCTTCCACACTTTCTTCTCTTTCCTGTTTGAGTGATACTTCTGTTTCTCCCGAGGTACAAATTTTTGGCAGAGCAACTTCCCATTTTATGGCTCTTTTCCTTTTTGTTTAATCATAATGGAAAGTATTTTAGCATGGGACTGTCCCTCTGTACAGCAAATATACAGGTACTGCTCCTCCTGATGTATTTTCATCATTTTTTGAGTTTGATGTTTTTCTTTCCATACATCTTGATAGTTTTCATTTTTATTTTCTCAGCATAGTACCTTGTATGGTAAAGCTTAGCTTTCAGAGCAATCCCCTTCTTCCCTTCTTTAATGAGAGTCTAAATCTTTCTTTCTCATGGTAATCCAAATGGTATTTAACTTGTTAACAGAGTGTAACTTGATATATTCATTTTGATGCACTGTGGCCAGGTGCAGCCTCTCAGTTGCTAAGAAGCTCTCAATTTTCAGGTCAAGTTCAAGTATTTTGTAACAAATACATAATTATCAAAATATACTGGCATCAAAAATTGATTATTTCAAGTAAAGTAAACAAATCTACACTTGTTTTTTTAATCTTTATGTTCACTGACCTTTCCTCTGTTTTCGTTTAGATTCATTTAGATTCATTTCTTTGTCTCTCTTTGTTGCATCCTAGAAAACTGATTTAGGTATATCCACCAATATTTTTGTAAAAGAACTGCCTTTTAAGTGGTCTGATGAGTTTTATTTCAATGATTTATATTTTTAAAAGTTCCAGTTATACTGAGTTTTAAAAAAATGTCACATCTTTCTCCCCTTCAATTAAGGTATTCTTTACCCCCGATCTTTTGGTATCTGTCTCTCTAGCCAAAGCACATGTTAGTTCATAGGTCATCTTACAACAAATGGTGCTTTAGATCTGATGAAGTATACAGTATTACAGAATAATTTGTTATCTCACGTTTCTGGGGTTAGGATGCTAATATTTCTGTATGTTGTTTCAATTTGTCATATATATGATAGATCACTCAATTATTTTGTGATTTTTCATCATTAGTTCATCTTCAGTATGGATTGAATTTTTTTCTCTGAGAAGTTTTTACACACATACAGTATAAACTAGGCTCTAAATCTACACATAGTATAAACTCAGAAAAGTTTCTTTCTTCTGACACAGGAGCACCTGAGACAGACATTTTCCCTTTAGAAGAAATTATTCTGATCTTTTCACTTTGTGAAATCGTTCAATAAACCTAGCTGTATTTTAAACCAATGTATTTCACTGTTGCTCACACCGCCTCACCTGTCTCTGAACATATAATTGTGCCCCTAGAATTCAGCCATTAAACTTAATTCTACTCCTCTTTTCTGGGAAAAAGTCCACAATACAAACACCTGTAAGCATTGAGTAAATTATAACTCATTATTTGAAAACACATAGTTTGGGGTCACAAGTAGCAATGTGAAATCTACAGGTTCAAAACACAGAGAACTGACAGTTCCAGTTTTAGATGGCAGGGTGTCCAAATTAGCCAGTATATCAATCACACCAATTAAATTACAAGGTTTATGTTCCACATTTAAGATTTGTTCTGTTTGATTTCTTAAATGACAAGAAAAATCATTTGTTATTGATCCATTGATGAAATTTCCATCATTCCAAGAACAGCCACATGCATGAAAAACAGATGAAATCAGATGACATCACATCTGACATGAGCTCTTATATGATACTTAATTTTTATTTTCATTCATTTGAAACCAAAAATGGCCAGGCACAGTGGCATGTGCCTGTAATCCCAGTGATTTGGGAGACAGAGACTAGGAATCACTTGAGTGCGTGGCTTCGAGACTACCCAGGCAACATAGTGAGACCTAGTCTCAAAAATAGCTGGTGTGGGTGGCATGTGCCTATAATCCCAGCCTTGGGAGGCTGAGGCTAGGAATTACCTGAGTACACAGGAAAACATAGCAAGCAAGATCTAGTCTCTTAAAAAACAAACAAAAATAAATAAAACCAAAAATGTTATCTGAACTGTACAACCTTTAATGAAAAACTCATTTTAAGATTACTAAAACCTCATGAAAAATATATACCTAAACCATTTTTCTTTATACTTTTTAATCATGAATTTTATAGACCACAAATTAACATGACCTAAACATACACTAATAACATCACATTATATTTGTATACAGTGCTTCAGTTTAAAAATTGTTTCAGTGTACTCTCATTCTATCTCTATAACCCTGTAAAGGAAGGCTAAGTAGGTATTATTCTTGCTTCTTAATTGTCAAAATAAATTCATAAAGGTATTGAACAGTTAAAAAAAAAATTTCAATGAATAAACTAAATCACTTGCTCAAAGATGATAAACAGTAAAGCAAGGATCATCATCTAATTCTTCAATATCTCATTTCAGGGATTTTTTTAAATTTGCCAACCTATTCAATTTAGGTGCTCTATATAAACAAGTGGATGAGAATATAAATGGAATAATGAAAAAAGAAGGTATAATCATGAAAGATAAATAGCAAAGTACCTTGTATAATATTTTCAAAGTACCTTGTACAATATTTCTTGACAAGTCAAGAAACACTTTCAAAAATACTTACTGGATATTCAAGTAAATCTACTGGCTGGCGGAAAGGTTCAGAATCTTCACACTGAAATATAAGATTCAACAATTCCTGACATTGTTTTTTCCATGCTTGAATATCATAGGACTGAGCTCTGTTACGTAATCTTCTTCTAGGCTGGTGGTCCTAAAATAAAAATATTCAAGTATTTCATATAAAGAATTACACAGTAAAATTTGTATTTCTAATGCAGTCTCAGATGAGATAATTTATAGTAATGCAAATAAAAGAACATTATCATTCACCTAGTTCTAAAACCATGCATCCTGTGATGTAAACAGATTTGGAAGTAATGCTTATCCTAATATTAAAAATACTGAGAGCAAAAAAATGCTCAGAATACATTTAAATCCTCACAAAGTACTTCTGCTAGGACAAAAACATTATTACCTTCCTTTTTCGGGTAGATGTTCCAGGCACATCAGCATCTTTCTCTTCTTCCTTTGAAGCAAAAATTTATCAGATTAGTAAAACAGTCTAGATTTCATTATATTCTGTAGGTGTTTCAATATGAATTATGGGAAAATCCATAATCTATATGTAAAAACACTACACAGACTTACTAAAATCTCCTCCACCCCTTACAATTAAAACATTTTGAAAATTATCTTTAACAAGAAAAATTTGAAGTTTTTCTTTTAAAGTGAATTTCAATATTAGACTATAACATCTGAAAATACGATGTGTACATTTTTTTATATATAAAGACCACTGGTGTGATAATGAAATATTAAGTACCTCAGAGTCAGACAGAACTTTCTTCTTCATTGAATTGTAGAGAGGAATTATGTTATAACAAGTCTGATCCCTAAACAACAATGAAATGTTAGCATATATTATCATGAGCATTTTTCCTTTAAAATAGTGAATAAAGTCAGTTTCTAAGAAAAAAATCAAAGTGAAAGGCTTCTTCTACTCATGCCAAAACCTTATGGAAAGACACCTAACTCTGCACCCTCCACTCAAAGTAGAGCCTCTATAATATGTCCTATTGCATTAACACAAAATTCATTTTTTACCGCCCAGTCTTTGCTCAAGTTACTCCTATGCCTGGGATACTTCCCTTCATTCCTCAGACTATAAGGTAAGTCTAATGCATTTTTTTGTTCTCCTAGTTGTTTTCATTCTTGTATAGAGCAGTCCCCAAAGTTTTGTCCTTATCTTTTCTTCACATTATACTTTTTGGGCCCTAATAACTTTATATACCTACAATTTAAAAATGAATTCCAGGTTCCTGTAGTTCAGTCAATTAATTCTACCATTACATGAAATTCCCTATGTCTGAACCCATTGTTGCTATCCAGATTATCTCATATCTGTTTTCTAAAACAGCAAAATCATTCTCACAGTAATGATTCCGTTTTTACTGTCTTTGCTTGCTTCTTCCTTGTAAATGCAATCACTAACCAAGTTCTGTGATTATACCTTCAAAATCTCTTGACACCAGTTTCTTTCCCACTTATTGGTTAGCTGTAACAATGTTTTCTAAATTTGTCCTTCAGTACTTTTGTGCTTTTTCCTCTTCCCTATGAACTATTAGATACTACAATCAAATAAACATTTTAAAAGCTAATACATCAGAATATTTTCATGTTCAAATACTTCCAACAATCCCTTATCCCTTGTTACAAATACTCACATTTTATTTTAGTTCCTTAGATTAGCATCCAAGGCTCTCCATAATCTAGCCTAAACTTAAGTTTAAGCACTGCATTCTAATCAACCAATAAGACTCAATTCCCTCTACTCGCCTACCTCAATTTGTCCTTATCTCTGAAAAGCTTTTTCTGTCACTGAACTTCTGCATCTGTCATTATCTATATTTACTCATAATCTTTTCAACTATTTCTCACCTTAACTTAAACTAGACAAGACCTATCATCCCTGTACTCAACATTCTTTAGCTACTTCCTCTTAGACTGACCTAGTTTATAAAATTGTACTTAAGGAGTAAATATTAATTTCTATCTCTAAGTATCTAGTATACCACTCTGTATAGCACTCAATTAAAATAATGCCAAATAAACTCAAATAAAAAATACAGTAAAAGTTTTAAGACATACCTAACATCTTGAGAACCACCGCCAGCCAAAATGGTTTTTAACAAGCTATTTCTAAAAGATTTATTTCTAGATATATAAATCACAAATGCTTTAAATATATTAACCTGTGATATTTCAAAATACCTAGGAAATTTTTCAGGCAGCTACTTTAAATGTAAAAATAATCATGTCCCCTGAAATATTCTACCAAAATATACGTTTACTATATCATGTGATTATGTGTTGTATCTCGTTGAGAAAAATAGATGTATATATATAAGAAACAGAGGTATAAACATACACGTGTAGCTTTCAGAAATATGGACCAAAAGAACTTTATAGTTAAAATATCATGTTACTGTAACCAAACTTAAAAGTCTTCAGAGAATAGCTAATTCCTCACTCAAATTTCCTGAGGCAAAGACAACAGTAGTAGCCACAAAACCAACAGGAGGGAAACAGGTTTCCTTAAAGAATGAGTATAAAAAGTGCATAAAGCAAATCTAGCTTATTGCTAATTGAAATTACGCCCATTCCTTGGTCAAAAAAAAAAATAAACCTACTAATATCCAAAAAAGGGAATCAATGATTATGCTTAAGAAATGAGAATGAAGCTGGATCAGTTTAAGCAAGGGAAAAAACTCAAAACTTTATGTAAAAATGAAAGATGACAGCATCAGAGTATATAAATTTGAAAATCCATTATTTCTTCCAAGCCAGAGAAAAATTATCTAGACTTTATATACAAATTCTATGATTCAATCCTCTGGTTTAATTTTCAATGGCTCAATTCATACTATGGCTATATATAAATTCGCAAGACTAGGAAATGTAACTGCTACTATCTTAAAAATACTATAGCTAGTATTCTGGGTATGGATCAACGAATGAAGGAGTAAATCTGACTTTGAGTAAGATTCTTGAAAATGAGTTTCCTGCTGGACTACTTAAATACTTGCTCATGAACTTGACAGAAGCAATATATTTTTAACATGAAAAGTTCTTGAACCATATGGAAGACATTCATTGTAAGTATGAGACAACTTCTACAAGACTAACTATAAATTCTAGATAATTTCTCCCACCTGTAAGATTATTATTTGACAGAGTAAGTTTAAGCAAAATGTGATAGTTAAAAAAATGTTTACTATGAAATGACCATCAGATGAATTTAGAAAATAATCTTTTTTAATGTTAACTCTAAAATACAACTGAAGACAGTTTTTATAATTCCTATCATTGCAATTAATTACAGTAATTATAATTAAATGTGGACAATAACTCACTTTATAAAATGTAGAAGAAGATCAGTCACAAACTTAGCAGACTTCACAATAGGGCTTCCAGGTTCATTAAATGTTCGTGTATTATGTTCTATATATCGAATTTCCCACATTAGGGAAGAAACCCGCCTTTAAACAAACAGAACACAGAAGTCTTAACCTCATTATTTTTAGAAGTGCACACAATTTTAAGTCAAGACATTCTAACCTCTCAATTATATAATCTTAAAGAAATCATATATAACTCATATTAAAAAGCTATTTTCAAAAACTTGTAATGTCATTTATATAGTGTGGGAGTGGGAGAGCAACATTAGATAGTCTATAGATTAGTCTATAGATTTAATCAAATGGCATGTAAAAATGAAATGTTAACCGATAGCCTGCTTATAAGATAGAAAGATAATAGTTTACCTTGAAACCTATCTAAAGGAAAATTACTTTTTGAACACTGAAATATTAAACTTAGTTTTAAATTTTATTCAGAATGTAAGGGAAAACCCATCTTCCAGAATATCATTTGCTATGTGGTCCCACTTAAAAAATAGTAAGAAAATATTTAAGTAAATACTATTGACTTGTGAGCAGAAATACAATGGTATGCAAATAAAAAGCATTTGTAACTGTGGATACAGAACCCTAAAGAAAGCGTCTTTACATTAAAAAATAGCAGTTACAGAGTTTTTTCCAGTAACAGAACCATAGACATCTTCAGGGAGATCTATAAACTGTACCTAAAATAGCCACTATGTTAATACAGCAGGGAAAACTGATGGAAGTTTAACAAGTGACAGAACTATATAACACATGGGAAAAATCATAAACTGAAGTCTCACTCCAATGAGTAGAGTGCAAAAAAGGTTCGCACAGTGAATAACAATACATTAAATAAGAATATTACCCAAAACGGTTTTAAAAGTTTTTAACTTTTCCCTTAAGTCGGTCAATAAACGAGTATCAAAGACTTTATTTAAATTGTCATATATCTTGAAAGAGTACACCCCAGCAATTAACATCCTGAGTAGAATTTTTGTGAGAAAGTATATTTACAACAACAGTGAAGATGCCATACATTGAGTTTTCTTGCTGTAGTCCCACAACTCTTCTGTCGTCCTGTTCTCTTCCTAAGTTTTGTTCATATCTGAAGCACTAAGACAAACTTCTAAGGTCTAGCAATTTATGAGTCTGAGATAAAGATGGATATAGTCAACGATTTCTACTTTCTCTCAAACTTCTAATACATGGTGATGAGAAAGTTCAAGAAGCATGCTTTGAGCATGTTGAAAGGCTACATATCATAAATGATTTCCTTTTTCATCTCTACTTTTGATTAAATACCAATGGAGACTGACTGTAAAAAAGGAGAAATGTCCTCAGAACCTAAAATCTGGTATCTTAGCTTTCCTTATTACTGTGATATGAATCAGAGGAGATATGAATCAGAGGTATTTGGCAACGTCGGGAAACAATTTTTATTTTCACAACGACACTATATTGGCAATTATAAAGCAGATGCACAAGACTCTCCCTCACAATGAAGAATTTTCCAATCCCAAAATGACAAAGTGTCACTGAAACAGTCTGAATGCAGTATTAATGAAATTAAAATGATTTTGACCATCTAAGTTATTTAAAAAAAAAATAAAAGCTAAAAGTATTTCTTTATATATAGTCTTAAAACTATAGGTTAGGCAATAAAGCTATAAGATTAGCCCAAGAATAAAATCCAATGCTTATCAAAACTGCTAAATAGAAGGTGATGTAAATTAAACCATCTGTTTTTTGTAGTATCAAGTGAAAGTACAACTATGAAAGACAGCTAAATTTTTCTAATTTCATTGTTCATTAAGTGCTCAAAAGTAGAATATAAACAATTTAAAATACACATATTGTGCTCTTAATTATGAAAAATCCGTGAGCAAACATTTTAATGTGGTATGTAGGGGAAAAAAACCTTTGTTTTAAAAAATACATTAAGACACTGAACATCAACTCGTATTAGTAACTAAGATAAACTGTATGCAGGAATTGTATTCCCAGTGTAATATAATAAATCAGTAACCAGTACTACTGAGAACTTGTTTGAAATGCAGAACCTCAGATACTACTCTAAACTTAATTGATTCTGCATTTTAACAAGAGTACCAGGAGAGTCACATGAAAATTCAAGTTTGAAAAACACAGGTATAGAAGAGAATATCAATAAATGTGGTAGCAGTCACATCAAATAGTCCTAACCTGTAAAACCTGTTTTCCAGTCTTTGTTTGATTGTACTTAAATCCGTTGGATATGCCACCACAGTGCAATACATGGGATAGGCTTGCAGATCCACAGGGGCCACAAATGCTGAAGCAATGTCTAAAATAAATAAATAAGTTTAAAAATGCATTTTTGTCTTGCTTGAAAATAATTCAGACAACTCTGCTTGAATTATGAGGTTACACTTTATATTCATGCAAGTATTACAACCAGCATACTTATAAGAAAATACACTTAAGTAGCTAAAAGAATTTGGCTAACAGTTTTTTCTGTGTTTTTTTTTAACTATGTCTCTAGTTATACTGCAAAATTCTAAGGTATTTATAGGCTCCTCAAAAGAAAAAGGAGGACATATAAATATGACCTACTAAAAATGTACACATCTACTAAAAATGTACACATACATTTCTAATAATTTATGGTCTGGTGAAATGGTATGTTTTTGACAGGCATGCTATGAACAACACTGTAATATATTGTACTCAAATGCAACCTTTGACTTTCCCAAACGTTTTCACCTTAGCTCATCTTCAACAATTTCAGAGGTGAAATATTATGCAGGAGTCCCTAAACTGGTAATGTAAAAAACTAGATCCTAGTTCAACATCACATCCCACTTTTTTATTCATTCACAAGACAACTTCGTATCTTAAATTACTTAAGGCAGTATCTATAAAACAAATTTCATGAAAGATTTCAAATAAAAATATCATATCTCCCAGCTCTTCTAATTCACGTTAATTTCTCCCTACATTCTTTGAAAATGATTACTGACAGAGTGAGTTACTACAAACCATCAAACTCATTTTAGAGCTATTCTGGAAAACCATAATTCAAATAATCAAGTTTTGTGGTTTCTGCTTTTTTAAAGGAGGCAAGAAAGTTTGTGCATGCCACTCCCGAAATTTTCCTTTCAGAAGTTATTCTCTCAGGTAAATAAACATGAATTAAGTCGGAAGAAATTGTCACAGGTATACACATAATTACAAGTCAGCTTTCTGATTCCCTTCCCCAATTCACATCATGTCCTTAATAGCAAGGATTATCAAATTAGGAGGATAGATATTTTTCAGAGGTAGATGCAGCATTTCTCACTACAAGATTCAGCTAACGCTCCATTTATAACTGCTTCAGATATCTGAGTTCTGTGGAAAGCATTACTAAAAAGAATTCCACTAAGACATATCTGAAAACCACAAACTATTAACATCATGAAAAAGATTTTCTTTAAACAGTATTTTTCCTTTATTTTGCTCCCTATCACCAGCTGTTACTATATTCATGCTAAAATTTTTACTTACCAAGTGTCATCAACTGGTTTATTCCAGTTACAATTCTTTCACATTCTTCATCCCTGGGATTGGAACCCCATTCTCCATCAAGAGGTTTATAGATTAGTGATCTGCATTCAATATCAGTTAAAGGAACACTGGTACCAAGTTCTTCAGGAAACACAGCTGGAGTACACAGAAAAGCATATTTAGTGGAAATATGCATAAATTAACTAATTTTTGTAAGTCAGTTCATACTATCATAAAACAGAAGTATAGTTTGTAAAGACTTAATATTATCCTTTATTTTCATTAAAAGATGGTATGTATCTGAGAGTCAATAAAATTTATTAAAATATTTTATAATTCTGTAGGTGAGCATAAGTACTTCTACAAAATGATACAAATTTAAATGGTTTCTGAATCATTTCATATTTTCTATATTTGATAAAACTATATACAAAGCAGAATAATACTTTTTCAGGAATACTCAAAATTTTCAATTTTTTAAAATGTTAGAATAGAGAATTATTAGTATTGCCCAGATTTTTATGTCTGTTGCTCTTAAATGATAAAGGTATGCTTTTACATGCCTGAATGCTTTATTTTATAGATAAGTGAATCATTGGGGAGGGATAGAGCTAGTGACATAAAAATGTATGAATCTGCAGTTATTTTTTTCTCTAGCCAAAACCTCATCTGAGAAACACTAGCAAATATGCTATTATTTGTATACAATTACATGTCTTCTTCCTCCAAGAATGTAGCTAAATTCTAAGGAAAATGGGTATGTGTATCCAACATAAAAGCCAAGAATAAAAGCCAAAAATCACTCTGTTAACTCTTGGATATATTTAGGTAAGAAACAAATAACAGTGATACTAATCCATTTCAAGAAATATTCCAATCATTAAAGTATTGATTAGCTTTGCTTCTTCATATTCATAATAGCTCAATGTGAATTTCAATTTCAAAAGGAGAGAAATAAAATTGAAAGATAAATCATGTCACATGGTTACAGGGTATTTTAGTCTTAAACAACCATAATTTTTCATTACAAAAAAAACATTACTGGCATTAAATTTTCAAAATGGTAATTTCTTGAAAGTAATCGCGCAGTATCAACATGATCAGATTTGATTTCCTTTTCCCAAATTATCTTTCCTTTGACCTTTCAGACAACAACAGTTAGTGAGCAACTCCATTTATACATAATTACTTCTATTTTGTTAAAGTCAGTTTATAAAAAGTCTTTCTTCTTATCTGGTAATATATATGTCAAGCAACATAGAAAAATGGAAATAATACATAAATTCAAGGAAATCTGTAAGATATTCTTTCAAACCTCATTAGTTGTTATTTTTTAAAAACAGAAACAAAAAATAGGCAATCAGGTATAAAGAAAATGCAATCCCCAGGCTTCAGTCACACTAGCTTCAATTCTAGGAAAAAGTCATACTACTTACGGTCAAGTCCCAAATGCTAAGGGAAAACTATTAGGTAAGACGACAGTTACTAATATTAATTGTAGCACCATCCTTTTTTATGTGTCAGGCTCTATAATAAGCACTTTACATGTGGGATGTCATTTAATCTCAACAGAGACCCTATAAAGAGGATACTAGTTTACATATATTCAAAAGCTGAATCCTAAAATTTGGGGGTTTGAGATTTTAAAGAACTTGTTAAGATTAACACTGAAAGAAGCGAGGAGAGCTAGAACAAGAATCTGTTTCACACAAAGGCTTAGACTCTTATCTACTTACATTCTAAGTCTTTAGCAAAAGTTAAAAAGTATCTTTACCATCATCACATGCTCTAATATTTAGCAAAACATTTTCATATTCTGCTTTAAATTTCAATTTTCCTGTTTGCCTATAATTCTAAATTACTGAAAGGATTGTAACTATTCTCTACTATTATGCCTTCCCTACAAGTCAAAAGTTGGTGAAGTAGGTGGGAAAGTTTTCCATTGTATCTTCATAACAATTTTATGCAATAACAATTTAGCAATTAACAATTCTCACTAAGAAATTAATTCCACAATACAGACATAAAAAAACTAACATCTACTTACCATTATTAGGTATAAGCTCCATATCCCAAGGACTCATCTTTTCTGTATCTCCATTGTCCCAGCTTAAAGGAAAGAAAATTCTTATATAAAGTCTAAATATGGTACTGTATTTTTTTATAAAATCACATTGCAAAAACAATTCCTTCAGTGTTTAAAAGAAGTGTCTTTAAAATATATTAAGAAATGAGAATAACGTTGAAAGCGAGTCAGGATAAATTCAAAATACAGTATTTCCTTACCACACATTATAGCACTGAAATAAACTATCTGGGTACTCTGGCTGAAGAGGTTCCTGGCTTTCAATTGTTCCAAACCACCAGGCATCATCTATCACTGATCTGAAACGGTCACCTGTACAAGAACAAAAGCCAGCTCATTATTTGAAATGTTATTGCTGTTACTCCCTTTAAGATAAACTGCCTGTATTCAGAAGATATATAAGAAGTTACCTATCCACTCCAAAGTAAATAACCAAAGTTCAGCAATACTGAGGGGAAAACGTATTTAAAAAGCATACCCAAAGTACATTATCGGTTTCCAGAGCCATTCATTATATCTAATTAAGGTAAGGCGAAATTCACTCTGACTTAAAGCATTTTTACCATTTCAACACTTAAACTTTGTATCAGTAGAGCTATGCTCAAACTTTTTATACAAATAAAGGTTTTTAGATAACTTATGCCACAAATATTTACTCTAATTCCTGACTTTTTATATTAAGTTTCCTTCAACCAAGAATCCAGCCTAAAAACAGAAACAAACAAAAACTCAATCTTCCTTTGTATCAATCACCCTTAAGTTGTAAACACTCATACACACACTAACTCACTTTCCCTTTCTTATAATAAAAAAACTAATCTTTGTAAAACAGATAATTCAACGTCTCTTCCCATTGCCCGAATGTATTCAGCTTATCATTTTATCAAAACTGTTTCCGCCCCAAACTTAATAAACTTGCTTCTCAGTTCATTCATGACAGAAAACTATAAACCATCTTTTCCTTTCTGCCATACTATTCTTTCCCTAGATTTCATAACTATTTAGTGATTTTTACCCCAGCTCATGTATTAAGAGTATGAAAGACTTGAATTTAAAAACTTATCAGTGATTTTGAACACATTATTTCAGAACACATTTGAACCGGTTTTATTTTAAAATCAATAAAGAGAACAATTGCTCTCATTTTTAACCAAAAAGAACTTTCATGCTTACAAAATGAAAAATCAGATGAACAAGATAAAGAAATTCTGGATTTAAAAAAATGCAATTAGGGGTAAGTTAACAGAACACAGCGCTTGCTAAGAGAAACTTTCTAAGTGGTTATATACTTGGAGTCAAGTTTAGATTCAAGCATTTTTAATTATCAATACTTAAAATGAAACAGGACCTTCTACTGTATTAAGTATCTCTTTGCTCCTCAAATGCATAACAAGGATATTAAGCTTAGTGAGAGCTACTATACAACTTACTAAAATTCTCAACACCACCAAAACTTGACAGTAAGCGTAAGTTTCAAAGAGCTAGCAATTTCTTATGATCCTACCACAGATTGAAGACATTAGATTAAGTGAAATAATTGAATAATGTGTGCCTAACCATAATGAATGGCACAATATAATGAAGTTACACAAGAAACAGAGTCTACCATTAAACATTTCTGAGAATAGACTAAAGTAATTACTCTGATGTAACTTTAAATAGCAGTAGTTAGGTTTATGTGTCTTTAGAAATGAAAGATGAATTAGTATCAACTTCAGAAGAAATGTTAATCTGTAAATTTAGGGAGAGAAAAACTATGAGTCAAATACAAAAATTGTAATGGACATTCATTTGAATCTCCTTTATTTGTCCAAAGCTTGCCATATATCTTGGCTCATTTCTGTAAAATTCCTGAAAATATCTATACTGCAATTTACTGGCAGGCGCATACTCTTAAAAAAATAAATGTGCCTTACCAAGTAACACATGCAAATAAATTTTAAGTCAAACATACCAAAGGTCTATCAAATTAATAAAAATACTGAACTATTTTTTCCTTGGATTTACTTCCATATTAATATAGCATATATAAGCTATACCTTCACTCATCAATTTTAGTTTCTTAGGATTGATCTTCTTTTCATATAGCTATATGTAAATGATATGTGTATTTTATTCAATCCAGGCTTCTCTTCATTGTAACTATGTAAATATTATCTCCTATTGAGCCAAAGAGAACATAATTCATTTCTCAAATAATTTTGTTTTTCCTAATATTAGTAATTGCTTCATCTATATATACAAAGCTGTTTTTTCCCAAAATTTATGATTAAAGTCTTCCAACATCTACTAATAGTTAAAAACTGTGAAATACTTTTTTTACTGTAATTTCCCACAAAAGCAAACATGTCAGATAGTTTATCTGTCCCACTCTCTGTTCCCGAGGACACACTTCTGGACTGTTTTTTTCAGACAGACACTGAGCATTCTATTGAATTCGATTTAGCTCTTTCTTATACTGGATTCCTTGTACTTTCTTGTACAGGAATTCAGACATGGGAAAGATCCCATGTCTTAATCTTTCATGTTTACCCCCTTATTTGATGTTAAACATGCTTCTAAGCTTTTAAAAACTGGTACATAGAGTGGATAACTCTCACATCCCTAATTTTAACAACCTGACTTGCATTTATTTTCTTCTTTAGAAAACACATGGTAAATTTCTGAGACCAATCAAGAATGGCAAATTATGTCAATACCTTTCACTAACATTCGAGGAGGCATGGACCAGCATATTAACTGAAGTCCTTTCTCAAAACCAAACCTGGCACATATGTTCAACACCCTACTCCAACATGTTTGAAAATTAAAACAAAACAAAACAAAACTTTATTAGCATATCAATTAATGCATCTTAGAGATCTGGAAATTTTTAGATTTTAAAATTTCACCAAATCTTGACTATAAATTTTAAAGATTACTGAGGTAATCAATAAAAGGAAAAAGGTCGGTTTAGTTTTCATCTTGAATTTAAGTTATTAAATATTTTGAACTGGAAGACTTATTTCATCTTTCAAGTACTTTGGGATAAAAACATGAAACACAACTAAGAGAAATGCAAAAAACTATTGCATAATTGTAAATTACTGAATATATAAAAGAAAATGTTTGGAATTTTCAGTAACTAGTTTAAAAGTAATTCATCAGTTTTATAATATTCTGTATTTTGCCATTAATCTCCCCACAACTGGCAATAAGATTTTTCTAAACTTTTCTAAAAAAAAAAATCTATGACTTCTAAATTAATTACCCACCTATGTTCCACCGCCTATATTTTGCGTCGTCAAACTGTTGTCTCAAGACTAGGAAATCTATGACATCAGGCATATCATGGTATCTAATTATAAACAGAAACAAACTGATTAGGTCACATACCTAAAAATATTTTAAAGATGTTCAAATTTATTTGAATCTTGAAAAAACAATCTACAATAGTTAGAAACCACTGCCTCTTTCAATAGTCCTTACTTCATGGTAAATGATCCACCAGTCAGTTTACCAGTATCAGGATCTAGAAAAGCAAGTTTAAGGCAGCAGAGAGTTGGCAATCCCACTTCATACTTTATGCCAACTATTTTCATCAGTTCTTGTTCCTAAGGAAGACAGAAAAAAAAAGAAACCACCTTCACAAAGCATCGAAAGACAACTAATGAAAACATTCTCCATGCGAATCTTAATGGTGGTAATTACTACATACGTATGTAAAAATTCATGAATTCTGTCCTTAAGATACTTTACTGTATGCAAAATATATTATTAGGTCTCAACAAAAATAGAAAATTAAAGAAAACCTCACTGAAATACATTTTCATAGTGAATTCCCAAAGATATCTAAATACTTTTGGACTATCACTGATAAAACCAGAAATATGCATTAGACTTTAAAATATGAAATTTTCTTTAATCACCAGGATTGTACAATTTTCAACTGTAATTACAACTCATATCCAACTTTTAAGCTGTATCACAGTATCAACTTGTTTCTTCTTTGAAAATTAAAAAGTCCAACTCCACCAGACTGCTTCATTTTTAAAAAATGTATCTTTATGATGTATCTTAGCTGAATGCATCTTCATGGTACAATATTCTTACATAAATGCTATAATACACCCTATATTCGTTCCAGGTATACAAAGTAATCTTCATACTGATAAATACTGCAAAATGGAGGTAGCCTGTTATAGCGAAAACAGTGACATTCAATTTAATTTTCTCCATACACTATAAACAGCATCTTTTCAGTTATTACAAAATAAACACCATACCCGTAGTTCCATTTTATGCCATGGTTGTTTTTTGGGATTGATACTATAAATTTTATTTTTCCGGGCCATTTCAACATATGCTTCATGTCCTTGCCTGAAATAATAAACCTAAAAAGTAATAAAGTTACAGTTTAAAACCTCTATGTTGTTTCCTTTAACCCAGGATACAAAACTATGAAGAAATTCTAATATTTTGATAAATTCCTCTTCTTTTTCTCAAGTTTTCCTATTGTTAAAATTATAATTGGAATGTCCCAAATTACTTTGTATAAATATTAAGAAGATGAGCAGTTACTTTTAGGTGTCATTTTATTCTTGAATTACAAGTAAGTTAACAATTCACTAGAGAATAAGATTACCTTAATTAATTGTTCACTTACCTTTCTGCATTTTCAAATGCAGAAAAAGTTAAAACGAATAATGTATTTTCACATATGCTTTATTCTTATAAAGACTTACTGTCTTTATAAGTACATCATTCAATGAAAGTCAAATTTAAAAATTATTCCTAAGTTCTGTAAAACTGGTACACCAGGTGTTTTTCCCAGTACTGAAAACTGTCATTTATACAAAAAAATGCTGTTAAATGTTACTCAGTTCTTATTAACATTATAGACTATTCATTCATATCCTACTTACTTTCATTTTATTTACTAATATCAACATTATCCCAGATGTCAGGAACTTTATATAAAAACATTGTTGCATAATCACTTATCTGTTTACGCAAAGACATTAAAAAAGACATTTTGAGAGGATATTATTCAACAAGGAATTATGTATCTCCTGATTATCTTGAAAAGACATGTTGTGATTTAATCAAATTATCTTCCTTATATTTGAGGACCTATTAGGATCTATCCTCATGGTAAATCACAATTAAATACTGTGTTCAAGTATTATATAAGACAAGCAGGATCTTCAAATAAATCATTTCACTCAAACTATACTTTACAGTTACTCTTGCAATTAAAGTTTTTAATTGCACTTTTACTGTCAACTGCCACCTACTTTCTACTAGTTATGTCCTTTCCTGAAAAAATGATGGCAAATCACATTTTCTTAAAAATCAAGAGTTTTATTCTAAGATAATCAATTTTTAAAAAGTTTAAAACATAAACCATAAACATTGTAAGTACTTAAACTAAACATGAAAAAAATAAATGAAAATAAATTTATAATTAGAAATTAAAGACTTAGAAACTAGTAAAACTCATTAATAAGTTTTTTAAATAATGTCAATATATTTCCACTCATAATATTTAGCTTTGATACTGCAATATTTAGTCTAAAATACGATTATCATTAGTTTTCCTAATTATAACCTTCTTTCCCATATGTAGCTATAAATATCTATATATTTAGCTGCTGTATTCTAGAGTCCTGTTTCAAGAGTTACAATTATGTTTAAAGTATAGAAAGATACATATATAGAAAGCTTAAAAAATTTCAAAGTACCTCATCACCCATCTGTGGTACAAATGGACATCTTCGGGGAATAGTATCTGTAATCCATGTTGAAGGTAACCATTCTTCTAATGTCAAACCATTTTCTGTTAGTTCTCCGACAGCCAATCTCTAAGAATTTAGAATATTATAAAGTAATGTTATAAATCATTCATCTACCAACCAGTCATTTTAAAAAAACTAGATAGGGCCGGGCACGGTGGTGCGTGCCTATAAGTGGCAGCCTAGGAAGCTGCAGAGACCAGGAATCGTGGTTGGAGTCCCGCTCGGGGCAGTGTAGAAAGACCTAGTTCCAAAAAAATAGCTGGGCATGGTGACGCACGCCTGTAATCCCAGCTACCTGGAAGCTGAGGCTAGGGGATGCTTGAGTCCGTGGTACCCTGGGCAATGCAAGCCTGCGGTTCCACGGGCAGAAATAGCAAGACCCAGTCTTTAAAAAAAAAAACTAGATAGCTAAATAAAATTTAAAGAGTTTTAAAGACCTTATTCTGGGAAGATGATAATGATGGCTAACATGTATAGTTACTCAGTTTTTCCAAGTTGTTGCATAAAAGAGTAATAGATAAACCAAAATTCTACAGACATAATTCACAACAAAGGCTGGTGATAGGTATCACCATAAACCCCAAAATATAACCTCTGTGTAGTATTTTGTCATCATACACTCAATTTTATAAGCTCCCCATGTAATAAACCAACACGAGTTTGTTTTCTATTCATAAATCCTAATCATGGTAAGTAATAAAGGACTTGTCTCATTATTTTCTTTCTTTTCCTCCCCCCCCTGCATGGGTGTGCAGGAGACACTGCTTGTAAGCCATGGGTGACTGAGCACATGCAGAAAGCAGACAAGCCACAGCTGGTGTCAATCACAGTCTATGACTGGGCACACATGGAAGGCAGATTAGCCATAGGTAGCCCCTTGGGCCAGTCAGGTCAGACTGTAGCTTCCTCCCCTCTCTTTCTGCAACGGGGAGGGGCAAAGTAGGGTCAGCTGCTGGGTTCAAACCAGTGACCTGAGCATGTCTAGCTAGACAGCCTTTTGCTCTACCCACTGAGCCACTAAAGGCCCTCTCATCTTACTTGGTGACTTTCATGTATAAATTATATCCATGACTCTAGCAAAAATATTTTTCATCAGTGTATCACCCTCAATGGCTATTATGGTCTTTACATTGTTACTTTAGACTTAGGAAAAAAGAGCTTCTGACAAAAGAATTATCTTCTCACAGGGACATAATGATACAAACCTTAAAAGCTCGTCAAATACTCTTGAAATGGAAAAAAAAAAAAAAAGTTCACCTTATTAGCCAGATACATGACGTTAAGTCAATTTTCTTTAACCAACTTGTCTAGTGCAAAAAATAATGGATAAGCCTATATTTGCCATCACGGACAAAGCAGACTAGAAATAGGGTGGGCAAATGTATGGTATTATCTTCAATAAATCTTCCTTAGACAAAAGCAAATTAGCGATAATAGGCTATGAAATCCAAATAAAATAATTCATAAAACTGAAACAAGAACTCAACTGAGGCAGATAAATACTTGAGATGTAGTCTTAAAATTTTTCAAAGCTCTCTGGGAATAAAACCCTTAAAATCTCTCTAGTATTTAACTCTACAAAAGAAAGATGCAATTCTTAAAATGGCAGAGGTCAAAAAAATCAAAACCCATCAAATATGCTTTCCACTTAGTCCTTTGGAAATAGAAAACATGTTCCTTTCATTTACTTTAGAGTAAATGTTAAATAGCTCATACTTTTTAGTAACTGTAATTCTGTTAAGTGCAGGCAGATCTTCTTTCCATAAGATTATCTCTTTCTGTGATGCGTCTCAAGTTATCTACAGACTAAATATATAGCAACCAAACCAATAATACTACTGATCTAAGGACCATATGCTCTGTAAATCAATGAAGGCCTGTTGCAGAAGTATTATCTTATTTAGATTCTAATGCACATGTGGTAAGCCTTAAACTTTTTCCAGGTGATATTCTATCTATGCTTTTTATTATCTTCAGCACCTATGCTTTTTATTATCTTCAGCAGTAACATTAGTAAGGATGATTTAAAAAGTAAAACTAATTAAAAGATTAATAAACTAGTTTCATAGCATTTTTTGAGTAAATATCACTAAACTGTCAAGAAAAATCTGTTATTATAAGATTAAAATGTTTAATATGAGCATTCTATATTTAAATACTGCCACATGCTAAATATCTACAATTTGAATGAACACATTTTCTAGTACTTTACTACTTAGCATATATATTTCAGTCTTTTGTGCTAATACATGACTGTACACCTCAACAATACTTATGGTTCAACTGCACTTTTCACATGTAAGCTTCATATTCATAGAAAACAGTATTTATTTTAAAAATTAAACCTTTTGTTTCCTTTCTTTGGGTTTCTTTTTCTTTGGCGATACTGGTCCATCCTTTTCTTCATTTACTTTTTTCCTTTCCTTTTTAATCTGTTTTTGCTTCTGCTTTTCAGATTCTTCTTCTTCATCTGAACTGCTTTCTGCTTTCTTGGTTTTATGTTTTGGAACTTTCTTTGGTGGCTGCAGATTAATTCCTGCATCTGCTGTCCAGTCAGAATAATCACTAGAGTAGTCACTGGAAGAAAAAAAGATTTAAAAAAATCACATTAAGATGTACTTTTAGACTGTGTTTAAAGAAAAATCATGAGAAATGACAGTATACATACATACTAAATGAACTAAAAGCATGTAACTTTCAAATCATCAACATACTTTCACAAAATTCTGTAAGCTTAATTTAAAAAATTAAATTAATAAGATCACAGTTTTAAATGAAACAATGAACTGTAAGTGCCTTCTATGATTTAAAAGAAATACTGATTTCTCAATGCTGCATATGTTCAAAATACTGTGGGACTTATGAAAGTTATCACTGTTCATTTCTGGTTAACAGTAAGGGCCCGGGGTAGTGCAGGGTGTTTCTGATGCTGGGGAAGAGGCAGAGATGCTCCTTTGTTGAAGAAGTTGGAAGTTCTTCACAAGGTGAATTGCTCTGATAAGCAGTAGTATGATCATGAGAGCTGGATATTGAACTGGCAGAGTGAGAACTATTCTTGCCCTGTGAAAAGGTTGCCCTTGCAAACCGAGTAATTACCTGAGGTCTATCTTGCCTTGTTTTCATTTTAGTACATGAGAAAATTTAATTATTTGAATCAACAGTTTTACAAATCAGTGATTTAAAGCAATCTATATCTATGTTATACTGTGCTAATATCAGTCAATTTGCATAGACTTATTAATGTATGACCTGACTAAAAATTACTGACAGGGCATATTTTTATTTTACTTACTGAATTTAAAAAAATTTTTCTTTAATTGACTGCACATATATTTTACATTGTATAACCCGAGGTTCTCCCACCACCTAATCACCTGTGAGCCATTATTTTAACCTCTTGTGCCCATGGCTGCGGATTTTACCCCTCTCTCCCTTCTCTTGCCTTATGCTTCAGTTCTGCTGACAGCTTTAACTTTTACTTCCCTTTTGATAGTTTTCCTTAAAAATACAGGGAATATTTTTAATCTTTTATACACACACACACACACATTCAGGGCAATATTTTTAATCTTATTCCATTACCATACCTCTTTCCCCTAACCCAAAAGTTTTTAATAGATATTTACCCATATCTCCCCAACAGTAAACACCACATATAACAATCAATGAATATGTTTTCATCTATTTTATGACTCAAATTTTAAATTTGAAATGATTTTAAGAAACTTTCATAATTAAATATAAATTATTTTCAGAAATTAGTCTGAGTACATGGGACTATATCTGCAGAGCAAACATCTATTCAAAAACATATAAGCTGCTCAACTTATCAGCCTTTATTTATACTAACACTGATCACGGTCACTAGAAATAGAACTTAGCAAATACAGTCACTGTTTTCTTGAGTACTAACAAACTCTTACAGAAGATCTACTGCTACTTTACCTATAAATCCCAGAACCTATGTTCTTTACCATAAATGACCACAACTATTGAAGTCATCACTGCTCTTCAATATGACACCATCTATTTACTGCCAAGCCAAAACACAGTAAGCTTTCCTTAACCACTATTTCAAATACAGAAAACTACCAGATGTAAACCATGGGCACTTGACAAAGAGTCATCGCTGTTGGGAGTAAAGTGGTTCATGAGTCCAAAGCTGGAATCATCAGAGCCGAGCCTCCGTCACTCTGGAACTCTTGGGTAAGTGTGTAAGGTGTTAAACACGATTACCACCCCTCAGTTGTACTCTGTCTTGCTACTAAGAGCTTCCATTAGCTCTGTAGCAATGTGAATCACCAGTTTAAGGAATTGAAGCACTGTTCACTTACATGGTGTCAAATAGGTTGGAAATGACAGAAAAAAGAAAAGTTTATTCTCATCATTGAAACAAGGCATTATTAATATTGAACAAATTACTATAATTCTGTTAGATCTTATCACTTTCATAATTTAATGCTTACATATACCTCTAAATCAGTAACAAAACTAATTTGTGGTTCAGTATTACAAATAGCAATGAGAAAAAAAAACTAACCATGACCAGAAATTAAGCATAATTTTGCATACTTAGTTATTGTGCAATAACTACTGTTTTTTCTCCTCTACTAAAGAAAGTGCATCAAAAATAATATCCCCCATATTCTGGAAAATTACAAAACAATTCTGAAGGACCAACTTTTACCCAAGACTTTGAGGTATGTTGGCAAAAAATGAATCATCAGATTTCTAAGATTTTATGTTACATTTAGGAAAATAAAAATTTGCTATATTACCTAGAACTGCCATCACTGTGCCATGCTCTTTCTTCCTCTTCTGATGTTCCACCACTGACAGCAACAACTTCACCCTCCTGTATAATCAAATACATACTTTGTCTAATTTTATAAAACAACATTCTATTGTTAAAAAGAACAGTAAAAGCTAATAGTGCCAATGATATTAGCATATTTAAATTAAAACTTTCAGTCAGGGCCTATATTTTATTTTAAAAAATCATTGAATGTATTCAATAGTAATTGTATTAAAGATGTAATTAATATCTATTAACAGTATGTAGCTGTGCAGTCTTAACAAAATTAAACATGCTATACTAAGATAGAAAGCAACTGAAATAAAAAAAGACTCCTTCCATTAATATACTATGACTAAGAGATATTCTTTTCTCAATGTTCCTTTAGAAATTTATTCAAATGATCTAGGTGGTTAAGACAAATCAGTTTTAAAGAGAAATAAATGATATGTAGTACTTTAATATATAACAAATACACCTGAAAAGTTTCTAATACTCTAAATAATGCATAAAATATTTTGAAAACAATATTGGAAAGAATCATACCATGTAAATCTCTCATAAGCAAAGAAGCACTTTATGAATCTGCATAATTTTTTTTTTTTTTTTTGGAGTACATCTAAAATGTCACATATGCTGGCATGGATGCAGAGAAAAAGGAACACTTTTAGATAGCTGATGGGAATGCAAAGTAGCCCAATACTATTGAAAACTGGGTTGAAGACCCTGAAACTACTTAAAATAGACCTACCATCTGATCCAGCACTGTCTCTTCTGAGAATCGACACAACTACTCAAAGGATACAAGAACACGAATTCAAAAGGAAAACTGCACTCCTATATTTATTGCAGCACTGTTTATAATAGCCAGGACACAGAAATAATGCAAATCCCCAAAAACTGATGAATGGATCACAAAGTTGTGGCAGACTTACATAATGGAATTATTATTCAGCAATCAAAAACAGACAAACTCATGTCATTTGCAATAACATCTATGGGGCTAGAAGGAATTATGCTAAATTTGACTGAAATTAGTCAAAAAGAAAAAAAGAAATAACAGATGGTCTCATTTATATGTGGGATACAGGGAAAACAAACAAAGATAAGAAAAAGTTAAAATTAACAAACTGATAACTGAAATGAAACAAAGGGAGAGGGAGGGATGGAGGGCAGGCGAATTCAGGGGAGGGACGAGCACAGTGATTATAACAACGGATCACTAGTGATATGGTGGGAGAGAAATTCAAGGTATACAACAATGTAAGAAAATATATAATCAATTAAACAAACAAACAAATAAAATGTCATGTCAGGTTTATAGAACTAGCATATTTTTTCTCTTTAACAGCCACTGGAGAATAACTTTTAAACTGTGTTTAAGAAACTCTCAGTATGATGATACTACCTTATCCACAGAGAACATACTCAAAGAAATTCCATATTACCTCTAACACTTCAAAACAGAACATGGATTTAAAAATATGTAATAATCAATAACTACGATCAGAGTCTGATCTAACTGGGGTAGGAATGGAGACTGATACAATATAATTTGTTTATGACTGCAAACTGTCTACATTTGTTGAAAGAAAATGACATTTATAAAAAAAAAATCCCAAGCTTAATCTGTTATACCATTTAATCTGCTACCATAAATGTGTAAAAACACCTTTGAATCAGATCCCTCAGATAAAATAGGGGTAATTAAATGTATTTGTTTTGTAGATTTCAGACTATAAAATTGTGCGATCCCTAAAACATATACAGACTTTCAGTAAATAAGATTTTATCATCACTATCATTCTAAGATCTAAAAATATTTATCAGTATATGCTAAAGTCATATTTAAAAAAACTAAGCAAAAATGGAAACAAATGTATGAATATGCTGAGATCTTACATCTGAAGAACTAGTGCCATTCTCCATTTCTTCTGAAGGTCTAGGAGGCTCTTCCAATGCAGATCTTGTACGGTAATTATGCTGATTTGTCTGTTGCTTTTTGGAATCTCCAAGATCTAGTAAATTCTCATGAGCATGATTCTGAGGGAAAAAAGTAAACTTATGTTTAGTTTATTTCAAAAGTATGGCTTTTAGGAGTGTTCTACTTTTAGTTATAAACTATCCAGTCACATTTAAGACATCATGTAAATAAACTACGGTACCAACTCAAAATCTACATGAAAATCAATCACAGGTTTACTCATTATAATGAAATTCATTTGCTGGAAGTTTTTTTCCGTAGGTGATACAGACAAGTATTCACAGTAACAGCCTAAGCCTAATGTTAAACTCCAAAAATAAAGGACACAGATAAGAGAACCATGTGTTATGAGGCAGATGTAACAGACAGGCAAAATGAAATTAAAACGATGGTTATAAAGCGATTCTATCATAAAGATGCTAGAATATCACAGGTAACTGTCTCTATTCCATTTCAGATTAAATATGCAAAGTCTGCAAGAGAGGAGATCATAGCTAGCATGGATATACAACTAAATAAAAGGAAAACAACTTGAGAATATTGAAACTAAAGAGAAAATACTTATTACTTTAAAAACTTCAACTGACATCAGATTTATATATACACACTGTAACATGCAATGAACCATAGACTAAGTGTCACAGAAGATAGAAAAGCACAATCTTTAAAGTATGGATAGAAAATAACTTTGACCCTACAGTAATATCTGCTCTCATTTGAATCTGTAATTATATATTATTTTTTTTAATTCTTTAATCTTTTTAAAGGGGTATTAAAATTCTGTGACAGATTTCTGATCAGTGTTCCCATTAAAAAGCACTGATCTAGTAAGGTGAAACTGTCTCTTCCTTTCCTTCACTGCCTTACTGTTAAGCGTTAACCTTCATAGTTATTATTATTCATCTTTTACTATCCAACATATATGACCATTTGAGAGAAATCATTTTCAGATTGTCCTTCCATTACAGATTTAAGATGGGTTGGCAGGTATTAGGGGTAATATTAATTTAGCTTTCTGAATTTCCTGGGTGAGTTTGGTGCCCTTTTCAGCCCCAGCAGCCTTCTTGTCCCACTTTATTGACATTGTCTGCCTCAAGTCACAAACAGCACAATGACATAGAAGACAATAGAGCAGCTCTCAGCGTACATGGACATGCCATGACTCATCAGCAATAGTAACATTATCAAATCTAAAGAAGACAGGGCTATGTTACCAGTTTCTTCCCAAACTTGCAAGCAACATGAGGTCTGTGAAAATCCGGCACAGGGATAACACCAGCATGTATCTGGAATGGATGGCTAAGGATAATCACCTGAGTTGTGAAGCCAGCTGCTTCAACTGATGGGCTACTTTTGCTGCCACCAGCCATGTTGACAAGAACACTTTTGACTGGCATTTTCTTGATACAGAAGCCCACAATGTCCTCAAGAAGAGAGTCACTCAGAGACTCATGATGCATTTCAGACTTAACTTTAGTTATAAAGGTGACTGGAACAAAACTGAGTACCATGCTAGGTGCTATGTTAAAGACCACCAGCAACACTACCAATATCAACAACTCTGTTGCTATCCTAGAAGGGTAACTGCAAGGGTTTATCAGTTGACCGAATTGGTGATAAGATGCAATCCAGAATGTCAAGTAGAATGGTTCAACTTGTACTACACTACATCTTTACAAGTGACTTTTCATTCCTTGAATCAAGGCCTGTTAGAATTTTGCTCCAGCAAACTTTCATTCTAACCACAAATTGGCACAAACGTTAATATATTGGGGTTAAAGGCAATTTTCTTAATTAGGGCCTGAATAATGATTTCCCCACAACTCTTCTGGCAGGAGGGGTGGCTTAGTTGAATCCATTTTGTTTAACACCAAATAAAATGTCTAACATGTAATCAAGTTCATGTTCATTTAAGGTGATTTACTTTATCTTTTCAAGAGCTTTGAAATCTTCCTTTTTTTAGTTGATGTCTTTACACACACACAAAAATAAGATCTATAAATATATATATAGGAAATATAAGAAGATCACATATATATGTATATTTATCCACATATACATATTTATCCTGTTTAGTATGCTATCCATTTGTTCAGAGTAATTCTAAGACTCTGGTTCACCATCTCTTCAATTCTCTCTTACCTCTGCATACTCTCTTTAAATATTAAATAATGTTTATGCCACTACTTCTCTCTCACTCTCTATACACACACATACTCTAAATTTATTTCACTTATTCTCCCACATTTTATCTGCTAGAGATGCTTTCTGTGAAAGTACTTCAACTTGACTTTCCAACTTGCTTATTTTTCAGTGTTTTCTTCTATTCAACTATCCACTGAGTTCTCTATTTAATAATAGTGTTTTTATTCTAATATTTCTAATGGAATCATTTCCAAAACTACTGATTACTACATCATGTTTCCAATATCCCCTCATTTCTACTTAAGAATAATATACTATCTTCATTGTGTATTCCATTAGTTTGTTTTCCTATACGAGCCAATTAAGTCCTCTTGTACTGTGGCCTTTTCTTCCCCATCATGCTCTAGCTGGGTATACTGAATAGTAATATTGCACTGCAGGAGATACAAAAAAGAGCAAAAATCTATATTTGCTTTATATTTCTAAAAGAAGGGTTCTGCATGTGTAAGGGAGGTGGTTAGGATGTACACTTCTAGACCTAAATACAACAATCTGAATCCAACCAATCCATTTTCCTCCATCTACCTACACTCTACAGTTCCTGTTTTACAACTACCTTCACCACTAAGACTCCTCTCTGCACTCAATCTTAAAGGGCAGTTATTTACCACAGCTAATTGAAAGACATTCTTTTTCATGTTTCTTAGAACAACATAACTTACTCCATAGAGTCTCTCTAAAAGGATCATTGGTGGGTTTTGCAATTTTGTAAAAATTTTGAAAAATACATCAAAGCATAGAAAACAAAATAATGTGCAGCTATAATTTATTAGTGGTTATCAAAAAGCAAAGGTATACTAAAGGATGGAAATAGACTTTTAGTAAACTTAATATAATAAAATATAGGAGCTTATTTATAAGATGCAGATCAGAAATTTATAATACAATGTTACATCAACAAAAAAACCTTAATACTGTTATACTTTTAAGTGCTTTAAATTATTAGAAGATAAAAATCACTTGAGCTCTGAATTGAAAGAGAATATCCTGTACTTGGTAATCTGTGACAATAAACATTAGCCCACTGGGAATGCTTTCAAAACTTTATTCTTTTAACACTGACAGAAATGAGGTCCTGCTATATATAGTCCCTTTCTATTTTAACTTTCCACATATTATACCATCACGACCATATTTCTCCAAGGCAGTGAACGAACTTTAACTAGTTTCTTTAGAAAGCTGTATAATACAGGTATTTAGACATGATGACATTCTTAACTTTCTTTCTCAAAAGGACACTAAAATTATTCGAGTTTTTACCACAGGAGACACATGAAAAGATACCAGTACTTCTCTTTCTAAATAATAAGTCTTGAAAGTACCCTTACTGGATTAAAAGATAAGCATATCCTTTTTGGCTTTTAAAGACACTTACCATTTTCCATCCATATGGGACATAGCAGTAAAATATCACAATCATTATATGAGACTATGTCCCTTCTTCCCTCGATTATGAGCAAAGGATACAAAAGTTATGCTTTCAAGTCATTATGAAAAGAAAAAGAAATATCAACCAACAAACCTCTTCTCCAAAACAAAACACTGTTTCAGATCATATCAACAGGAAACCTAGAAGTCCATGGTACCAGTGTTAGGGTATGACACCCTTATTAAAGGAAAACATAAAATAGCATAGGACTACTTCAGCACTTTCAAGAGAGTGAGTCCTGGAAACACCAAAAAAATGGACACCAAGTTGGATCTAAATACCAAATAACATTTTTCTATATTCACACTGCTACCTAGATAGGCAGTTAACAATTCTTTTAGATACTAATTTAACAATTCATTTATTTAGACACTAAGACTCTGAGGTTTTTTCAAGCTAAGGCAACTTAAAAAAAAAAAACAAAAACAAAAACAAAAACAGGATGCGAAACTATGATTCCCAGACACTCAAGGAACTAAGTGCTCAGTGCTTATCTTTCCCAGATTAGGTTATTAGGTTATGAGAGACTGAAACCCACTAAATCCTAACATTTTCCATGAGTGAAATGACAGAGAAACCCACAGGCACAAAAAGACACATTTTACTTCACTGGATGGAGGAAAAAATTATAGCAACATAGCTGACTTGATTATCTACAATAACAGCTACAGAACAACAAAGAAAAAATAGCATAAGACAAAAACAGCAAAAAATTAAGTGTGTGCAATCAATGGCAGAACTAAAAAGATCTTGCTCAGGCTTACGGTAAAATTTATTAGATTTAATGAGCATGTAACAAACTACATTTTAGGAAAAAAATGTAGAGAATGCAAAATTGTAAATTTAAAATAGTAAAAACTGTTAATTTAAGGAGATAATCAAGAATTAACTATTAACTACTATTTCAGTAAGTATTTCATTTCAGTAATACTACCATTTTTAGTTACAAAAGGACACTAAAATAGTCATTATATAAATACTAAACATTAAAGCAATTACTATTTACCTTTGAAACAGTTGGTATTTTACTCTCCTTCGGAAGAGTGAAGTGTTTTCTTTTCTCTTCTGACCTATATGTTTTTATTTCTTCTTCTCCTTTTGCAGTTCTCCATTCTTCCTGCCTACTGAAAGAAAATTGAAAGCTACACATTAATCTAGAAATTTTGTAACTGATTTCTCTTAAAAAAAAATGGTGTCAGAGGACTTGTTACCACAGACACTTTCTTTTAAAATGAAAGTAGGGGATAAAGATCTCTAAGTTTAAATACATAGACCAAGAGTTCTAAACATTTGGCATTAAGTGACTGGACACTAGAAACCCAGAAAGTCTACATGAACTTGCTTTTGACTGTACTATTATGATTTTTTTACAAATCAATTAAGCTATAGGAATGTAATTATTCCTAAAGTAACTATAAAATTGTGGAATCTGGAGCAATGAGGAGAAAAGAGTGAGTGAAGGGACATAGTGATGGTGCAATATGGGTGATTTGGTGGCAGATGGACTACAGTAGCACTACTCAGGGGGAGAATTAATGTTATATACCTCCAAAATATCAATAATGCAAGAATTCAAAAAAATAAATTCAAAAAATAATTCAATAAATTAAGATTATGTCAATTGTAGGTTTTATGTTATGGTGATCTTAAATACCACACAGATGGGTGGAATCTTAAAGAACAAATGAAAAAGAAAAGTCACAATAGAACCTCTCTGTTGAACTAGTATAAGTCATGAAGTGCTGAAAGAGTTACATTCTCTCTAGTGAAAGGCAGGCTTCAGCTACCAAAAAGAATTCAATTCTATCCAGGCACCAAACTGAACTGAGAAGAGAGGAAACTGAGAAATACTCATTTTAAAATTTCATTTCATGGAATCTAAACTCACAAAAACAAGACAATTTTATTTTTCACACTGATTCCTCACAACTTTAAGTTTTTTAACAAGGGTATTTAACCTCTGAATTTTAATATTCCTTGAAGATTTCACATTTGGAGCTAAAACTCAAACCTGCAGTAACTATATAATACTGAAATTTTAGGACTTAAATTCTTAATGTAGTATACTTAATTACAAAATCTTTAATGTGCTCAGTCAAAATTCTGACTGGAAAATAGAATGAATTTAAATTCTGTAAAAAGAATAGATTTTGATTTGATTTTTGTTTGCACCTGTAGTTTTTTTGCAAAAAATTTTAATTGAGAAAATTATAAATTTAAGACACGGTTCTAAGAAATAATAGATTCCTTCTATCCTTTATGTAATTTACCTCAAAGGTAAAATCCTGCAAAACTATATAGTACAGTATCACAACCTGGATATTGACCCTGATACAACAAAAGTATTACTTAAAATTCTCCAGAGTTTTACTTCTACTCATGTGCCTATGTCTTTAATTCTACTCAAATGTATCACATGTGTACCCAGTCAAGATAAAGAACATTTCTATCATCCCTTATGGGGTCTTTTTCATTTTTATACCCATCTCTCTCTCCTCACCTTCTCCTCAGTCCTTCCCTCCCTCTAACTCTAGCTATCACTAATCTTTTCTCCATTTCTACATATTTCAAAACTAGTACATAATGGAATGAAACACTTTAAAGTGATTCCTTATTAATTTTCCCCAACCAGATGTTTTTTTCAACAGGTTGTCACATTTAATTGCAGAAAGTATTCCATTGCGGGGATCTACCAGTATGTTTAAACAAGTACATGGTCAAGCATATATGGACTGTGTTTAGGCTTGGGCCAATGCAGATAAGGCTACTACATATGTGTGTGCAAGTTATTGGATGAACTCGAGTAGTCATTTCTTTGGGAAAATTCACCAAAGTGAAAACATTATGTACACGGATAAGAATGCAGTTGTGTGTTCAGGTTTTTTATAATGTGACAAATTGTTTTTCCAGTTACATCATTTTATGTATCATTTTACAACTTCACCAGCAAGCATGACTGATCCAATTTCTCTATATCCTCTCTAGCATGTGGTACTATCATTGTATTTTAGCCATTCTGATAGTTATCTAGAAATTATTTTATTGTGGTTTTAATTTGCATTTCCCTTATGGTTAATGAGGTTGAATACAATTTCATTTGCTTATTTACCATCTACATAGCCTCTCTGATGTAATCAATGCCTGGTCAAGGGTTTCCTTTATTTTCTAATTGGATTTATTTACTTTTGAGTTTCCTAAGTTCTTACATATTACAGTTATCAGTCCTTCTGTTGGCTATAAATTATATCTAATGCTAATTAATGTAAAAGTTACACCAATTTAAGAGGCTTCTAGGCATAAACTTTAAACTTACTGGTGACCAAATGATATCCTTCAGAAAGATTCTCAAAGGAACAGAACCAAGTATTGTAATCAAAGCACCAGAAAGACTGACTACACTCTTAAGTATTTCCACAGCTCCATCTGACCATATCTGACTATAGGCTTAATGAAAGAGTTATAAAATGAAGGCAATTTGGAGAAATAGAAATCTTCCCTAGTTCTTGCAATTCCTCAATGCACACACATCTCTACCACCAATCGGTGACCTACTGCTAAGTTTCTTTTCACTTCCTTACTCATTTTTCTCCAGAGGAGGAAAAGTGAATTAACTGAAGTGCACTGGAAAGAAAAAAAAACACCTTGCATAACATAGTCCTATGTCCTTGTTTGCAGGGTGTGCATTTAACTCTACATTTTAATGAAGCTGCCTCACCTGCAGAAAAGCACTTAGCCCGGTACTATCTGTGTTTGGGGTTCAGTTAGGAAGCATACTTTAAGCAGATAATAGTCATTCTACACAGATGTGCAGTAAAAAAAGCATAATATTCTGACATCATAACTACCATATTCTTGTTACTTCTCAATTAAAACTTCTGAAAAGATAACTATTTATTGTACCATCTTCAAACCATAACGCTGCAATTGGAAAATAAGAACCCAACTGGAAATTAAGTTTGAGAGTTGTTTCTTATAAGGCTATCATCAGATAAAGTTATTATTCAAATTGGTATGTATTTAATGTTAACATAAAATGAAGAACAAGCCATAAAAATGCATAATCTATATAAACACTCATTATTTATTCTTAGTTTAAGAATTAGGGAATTCTAAAGTCAAGTTCATATTTCAACTTTCATACATAATAATACATAGTGAGTATCAGATTCACAGTATTAGTTGTCTACATTCATGAATGGTTCATAACTGAAAAACGAAAAAGACCTAGATATAACGTTTGCTCCTAACAGTACCATCATAAGATTGTATCAAACCAATACTTTTCATTTACCAATAAATATATTTATGTGGATAGTAAACTTCATAAAAACTTAGCTAAAACCAATCTTATGGAAAGTTTTTTTTAAGATACAGTTAACCAAGACAAACTATGCTACTCAATAAATTTGGTCAATTCAAATTTATGATTTCCTCCCATTCATACTAACATATTGCCTTTTATATCATTTACAGAATGGACATAAACTCTAATTTTCCCCAACACATGACTAATTTAAAACACAGCATTTTAAATAAGTACGAAAAGTAGCATTGAAAAGATACTTTGATGACCATAATTCAAAGTAAACACAAGCAACTGTAATACACATAAAAATTTGTAACTCCCCTTACCTGGCTACACCAGCTGACAGCTCAGGCACTACCACTCTTCGACTCCATGCTACAAGATCTCGTTCTGTGGCTATTTCACTTCTTGGTGCATTGCTATGCATTTGCCGTACACCTTCAATTTGTCCACTACGCCGGAGTCCGACATTTGGTGGTGAATGCACCTCTGAGGTAGAACTCACAGAGCCTAAGTGAAAATATTAGCAAGTTCCATTCAGAGACACTTTCCATTAGCCTACACAGAAAAAAAAGCTGTACTATCTTCCATATGAAACTTCACAATGTGGCAACTAATTAATCACAAGTAAAATTTTAATAAAAAAAAAAATTGTACAAATAATGACCGAATGATTTATAATACTTTACTGTTAAGGTCCTAAAACTTAAAATCATTATATAAAAACTATTTTCTGGGGAAACTATAAAAGTTAAAAAAAAAAAAGACAAACCCAGGACAATGATAGCTCAAAAATACACTACAAGTTTTCTCTTCAAGTTTGGTAATATACTTGGGAATGTACCTTTGTATATATCTCATGAATTATTGAATTAATTTATTTTTAAAGTTTTTTAAATTTTATAGGAAGTATTTTGGCAACCAAACATTCTATTTCATGGATGTCCATAACTTAATTTCTTTCCTACTGTCCAAAGTGTAAAATAAATTTTTAAATATTTCACTTGAACCACTGCTTACCTCTACTTAAACGGCTGGTATTACTGATGCCCGCTTCACCAGAACGTCTCAGATCTTGCTCCTGTTGTAGTCTTTGAATCATGCTGTCTAGCGGGCTGATCTCCTGATTTGCTTGCTGACTTAAAACTTGGTTCAGTCCTACATAATACCACATAAAAAGCTAAGGGTACTTTAGTCAACTTTGCAAATCATTTTACTAATTAATCACATTTTGAGTCCAGAATTTAACTTTCTGAATAGTTGCTTAAACATTAATTCTGCTAAACTGAAAATAATGATGTGAGTAAAACAAAAAACATACTTCTATCTAAATTTATAAGAAAATATCAAAAATACCTAAGTGTCACTGTTTTCACCATGAATCAGTCACTCATCTATTCCCTATATAACTCAACCAGGTATTATTAACTCCACTTTAAAAATGAGGAAATCAAAGTAATTATTCAACATCACAAAACCAGCAAGTTACAAAAGATCTTAGATGAGTTTCTTTTAAGAAGGTAAATCTGATAACCTACTTCCTTAAAAAAACAACAAAAAACTTTATTGTTTCATTTCTTCAAGTTCTTATATTCATTATTCAAATTTTGTCTTGTATGTATTAGGAACTCTGTCAAGGAAATGAGGATCCAGTGGTGAATAAGATATACGGTTCCCCACTTAAAATAAAGGAGATAGAAACTAGATATGGCGCCTCAGAAGAGTCAAAGTAATTCTCTATGAGAAGCCAAAATTTGTTTGAGACCTGAAGAGAAACAATTTAATTATGTGAAGAGCTAGACTTTGATATTCCAGAAACAAGACAAAAATTAACACTAAGGTTCTAACGTAGGGTGGAATGTGGAATACTTAACCCACCTTAATTTTCTTGCAGCAGCAGCATCTGGGACTACCTTTGACTATTCAGCTCTCCTAACTGGATTACTTTATATTTAAGAGCTCTGATCACAATATTCCCACTATAAATATAAACATGATAAACACTACCATCCTTCAAGTACCAACTAAAAAGGCATCTCTATGATATTTCCTCTGTGAACTTTCTAAATGATCCCTGGAGGATTTAGCTGCTATCCTTTCTTCAGAAAAAAATTATACATGTTAATACTCAGTGCAATACAAAAAGGAAACCCACTAATTACTTCCTCCAAAGCATGAAAATTGTTAAATCCATTAATTTAATTTTCTAATTTTAAATCCAGAAAAACGCTAGGCATAAAGCATATAAAGATGTTCCATCCTGCTGAGTGAATGAAAATTACATATGTCAGGAGATACATATGAAAGCATCTCCACAATAGCAGAGAACGGAGTAATGAATATCAGAATTTCAGAGGGATACAGGAAGAGAAGATACAAAAGACATTTTCAAATGAAGAATAGTAAGGAAAGTATAGTATTATGTATAAAACTTCATTTTATAATACCTAAATTTAAAACCCAACAGGATAAAATCAGTTATTAATAGGAAGATTTACAACTGCAAAACTGATTCCTTATAGAGCTCTGCACAATTTTCTCTTAAAAAATTAGTGCTACAGTTTTTCTCAAGAAGGAACTAAGAAGGAATCTTCAGATCTGCCTCCAATAATGTCCATCCTCCATCATGTCACTAAAAGTCGTCATACTTTTCATTTCTAATCTCAAAGATAAACTCTTTAAAAGTTAACCACTTCTTAAAACAATATTAATGAGTACATTATCTAGTCTTATTCTCTCTATATATACAGCATGTGATAAATATATACGTATATCGTCCCTTCAATAAACTTACAATTATTAACTATGCATTTGTTTAAAATTAAAGTAACTGAACTCACACTCCATGAGAGTTGAACTTGCATGTGTTAAATTCACTTCCAAGTAAGACAACTTAGCAGTTAACAGGATAGGGAAGAGCATCAATATCTATCACCAAATAAAAGTACACAACTGCTCATCTCATATCAAACAAGAGACTTACAGTTACTGTAAGTTATAAATGGATAGCAAACAAAATTACTGCTTTTAAATCTGTTTCTTTCAATACGTATTATTCAAAAAGCTTTTGGTAAGTATAAAAATATAATTTACTTCTCATTTGTTGAACCAATTAAAAACAAAGTTTTTCCAAATTAACAATTTAGTAAGACTTCAGTGGGAAAAAGAAAGTATCTATGAGAATGAATACTTACCCGAGGAAGTTACTCCCATCTGGGGAATGAGTTGCTCCTCCCTACAATTTTCACGACCAGGAACTAATCTCTGATACCTTGATGGATGAGGATTACCATCAACATCAACCAGAAAAGGGGGAGGCATGAGATGAGGTGCTTGCTGAGTCTGTTCATCTAATACAAAATTGTTGGCATCACGGATAAGGGGTCGATAATCACTATGAAAGAACATCTGATCGGCTATCTGTAAAAAGAAAGGCCCACCCCCACCAAAATAAATAGAAAGGTCCAAAAAAAGACTGAAAGATTTCAGATTTATCATGATAAATTTCAATTGAAAGCAAACGTATCATTAATATAGAAGAATATTCTTTACCTAATTGTAAAGAAATTCTTTATACAATAAATTTTATGATTATAGAAGTAGCCATTTTGAACTTTTGTGGGTTAAGGAAAAGACTGTATTCATAATAAACAAGAAATATTAACTATGTAATTTCAAATTAAAAAGTAAAATCAATCTCGGGCATAAGCTGTTCAGCAGTACTTTCATTTCCAGAGCTATCTGCTTGATCACTACTTTTTAAACTATAAATATGCAAGTATTTGTTTAATTAGACTAATTGTTTAAAATTTAAGAAAATCCATAAGTATAGAGTAGGCACTATTTGTATATTAATACACAAAATTAACATGACATAATTTTGAACTGATAAGCATTTTCTTCAAAATTTTTAAAACTATGGTGAAACTATTAACATGCACTCATGCCTGAAAGATCTGTAACTTCAAAATTTTATTAAGTTGAAATTTCTTAAACTATGAACTATCTAGGCGTAGTCTTTTATACCACTCTACTACGAATATGCAATTTAAATGTTTTAGTCACTAATAATAGAGGGTTTTAATATTTAGAAATATTAGCTACCATCAAGAGGTCACACAGTTTTTGGCTTATTTTTTTGCCATTTAAGAAGCACATGAAAGTCACAGATTTGCAGCCCAATTAAGGGATTTTATCTATATAAATAAAACATTTCACATAATTTTTAGAATCCCTATGTACCTACCTCTCAGTCCCAATTTAATAATCCAATATAAAGCATTCTAGCAAGCTAAAGTTATTCTTTCTGAAACAGGATTTTTAAGATAAAACTACTGTCTAATGATTATGCAAAAAAGAGATTTAACTGCTATCTTCACTCATCTCTCCAAATCTTAAGTATCCAGAACAAATTCTAATTCTTCAACAAGCATTATGCTGAAAGCATAAATGATTCCCAACTAACCCTCGGTACACCAAATGCAATCCTAAACTGTCAAGGATTTAGAAAGGAGGAAAAAAACCTTAAGGAGGAGAACACAAACATTATACTCTACCTTGTCATATTTACTACTGGAGCCAAAGCCAAAAATTAGGAGATGTCCATGAGAATCTGTACATGCAAAATGCTGACCATCAGGAGAGCATTTGCAGTCAAATACTGCACCATGACCTTGGCCTTCAATCTGAAAAGTATTTAACCAAAAATCAGAAAATTTTCATTTAAATATAAATTGGTCACTATTGTTACTAATATTTCATGATAAAAGACATGTAAGCGTACATCCTAACAAAGTAAAGATTATAACGCAGTACAGAAACAAAATTTGCAAGAAATCATGAAAAGTGCCAGATTAATAACCTCAAAAAACAAAATGTTCTTTATCCAGAGGTCAGACATAATTCAGAAACTAAAACACCACCAATAAATATCCCCCACCCATTGGACTGTTTCACATCCTTAACCCGCTTTAAATGTAACTGTGCCTAACACTTCATCTTATTTTAACTTAATCATGCCCTTTCTACAAAGGCTGACAATGTACAGTAATGGTAGAGATGTTTTGGTAATTCCTAGAAGTATAACAGCCAGAGATCACTGCTCACAGACACTAATTTTTCTTTTTGGTAATAAATAACCTGATGTTCTGACTCATCTTTTAAATCGTGAATTTCAAAGGTTAAAGAAAAGGTTTTTTTTACCTGATAATTGTTTTCTGTTTTCCAGTTCCATTAATCCAGAACGAATGGGTTTCTCCCTGCAACCTGTCAATCAAACAGAGGTGGCCAATCACCACTCTGAATTTTTTTTGCTCTCAGTGCTTCTTCAGACTATGTTCCAGTTGAAAACTTCTTTAGCAGTGTTCTGAAAGAGGTAAAAATTCTACCCTATCTAAAGCACATCTAGGGACTGAATTTCAGTAAACAACTAAAATAGGGAGTTAACTCCCTAACAAACAACAACTAAGGAAGATTTTCAACAAATGCTATTGGATTTCTGGATTAGCAGAATCGGAACATATACACATTATCAGGTAAGAAATATCCCTCTCTCTGTTCCGGTATCCACTGATCTAGAACAAACTGTTTTAGTAATATTCCTATATGTCAGAAAATACGTGAAAGAGAGAACTCGCAATTTTCATTCTTAATTGTTAAAATATGGCAAAGAGATGGATGTACAATACAACAAGAAAAGAAGTGAAATTAAAATTCAGAAGAACAATAGCTGAATTTTAGAAAGGTTTCTATTTTTAATTGAAAGAGAAAATTGTCTATCAAGAATGGTTGTATATAAGAAGTTCCATATAATACCACAAATGTGACTGCCTAATAATTTTTTCCTTTGACTTGTTGAGAAGAAGAAATGAGCACACTGGTCTTTTGGTGCAGTTTTGAATGGTGATAATGAAAATAACTTTCCTTATAATTTAACCATGAAAAGAAATTCAGTGCACTTATTATCTATTGCTTACAATATTTAACATAAAAGCAAGAAAATGAATAAAGAACAGTAAGGAAATATTTCCAGGATAAAGAATGCTGGAAGATACAAGAGCAGAGGGATGGAATTGATTACAAGTTTACTTTAAGAATGAATGAAACTATCTTTCCAGATTAACACAAGATGTAAGTAGCTAGGAAAGCTTAGTATTTCCAAAACAAAAGACAAGTAGAAACATCAGCATTCAAACTCCTATTTTTCAGTGTATTCTAGGCAAATAGAGAAGTAACATGAAGTTGTTATAAACAAGTAACCACATAAAGTCTACTTTAAAAGTTTACATAATTTTACATCAAAAACTCAAGATTAAATAACTGAAATTATCTTGGCCATGTAATTGTTAGGTCTTACTTATTGGCATTCACTCAAATTTTCACTAAAGATGAGAGGCAATAAAAAGTAAAATACCAATCTACCTATAAGAAAATGCTTCCAGAACTGTAGCACTACTATAAATCTAAGTTTACAATTATAAATATAAAGCTAAACAGAAGAGGGGATTTGAAAGAAGTCTGAAATCAGCAAAGTAAAAAGTATCTGATACATATTAATAAGCAAGGTATCCTTCATGTGATGCTTAGGCAATCTTGCTATACACTTTTCTTGGGGAGGGGTTGGGAAGATGAAGAAAGTAGTGAATTAATCTATTTCAATGTCATGTATAATGTTGCTATATTTAAATTGGTAAGAGTTCTTAAAAAAATACTAGAAAAGTGAAACATAAAAAGTTCTAAAAGAGAAAAACAAAAAACCCTAACTCTTCTAAAGATCACTGTTTCCTATCTAATACATGACATATATGTAATTAGGATATGTACTTATTTTCTTAGTTTCAGGCATCTGTGTTAACTCCCAAGTGATTTATATATGGAAAAAAAAAAAAACCAAAGTATATTTCAGTAGTGTTTTTAAAAAGGGAGAGCATATTATTTGGGTTAACCATTATTCTTTAAGAAAGCATCAAAGAAGCACAATGAACTTTACACATGAATTAGTAAAGTTGCCCATAATCTTATTAAAATGCTTAACTATATTTTTAGTAATGCCCTCTCAGATAATAACCATAACTACAGAATGCATACTAGGTTTTTCAGGTAACAAAAGCAGAGTCCATGGCTTTCCCAATTAAAGAGGCCTGAGTAACCATCATGAATTAAATTTGGACAAAATAAGCCAATCTAAAAGAAAGCTAAGCTGGGCATGGTGGTGCATGCCTGTAGGTGGAAGCCTAGGAAGCCACAGCCAGGGCCAGGGACTGAGGTTCAAGTACCAATGGGGGTACTTAATGAGACCTGGTTTCCAAAAAATAGCTGGGCGTGGTGGCGCACACCTGTATTCCCAGCTACCTAAGAAGCTGAGGCTGGGAATTGCTCGAGTCTGTGGTACCCCGGGCAACATGAGCCTGCAGTTCCCCGGGGGGAAAAAAAAAGCAAGACCTGGTCTCCAAACAATGAAAAAATAAATAAAAGAAAGCTAAATTTTTCACTGAGAATTTTACCTTCTTAAACTGGGGTAAAATGTATTTATGCAGAATATATGCTAGTATTTATTGCATGCTACAAATTATAAAACAAGTAACACATTTTCAAAATAAGTGAGTCCTAAAGGAACTATTCTTCATATAAAGTATGTTTGCTAAGCATTATATGGGACATATGATAAACAAAGAGGACATTAAATCATAAGGAAATTTAAGAATATCTTAGGCAGAATCATCCTCGTAAGGACTTATTCCAAATCTGTGACCAGGATCATTTTTCCCCCTTCATCTTTAAAATATACCATCGAGGAAGCACCTTGACTAGAAAATATTCCAAAACTTAAAATTAGGGGTCTTTTAAACACCTTAGTAATTTTAAGGTAAACTCATAATACAACAATAGAACACCTAAGACACTGAATTTATGCTAAAATTTATCTTTAGGAAATTTTCCTTAAAATAGAATACATCTTTAAAATTTATCAACTTGGGAAAAAATAGACTTAAAAATGTATACTCAATACTGGATTATCATATATATGATTAAAATGCACCTGGTTATCATCTTCTAATCATTACTTATAGCTAGAGTGTTAACATAGAATTGTAGAGGGAAGCTGCTAATCATACTCCAACAGACCAGATGTCAGCATATTACTTTAAGAGCTCACTACTAAATGTTTCCATTAAGATCAAAAATTATTTTAAGTACCTTAAGAAGTCAAATGAATAGTGAAGTAATAATTTATAATGGAAACATACAAATTTAAAACAATTAAAATTAAAGTAGTGCCAAGATAAATGCATTCACATAGGGAACTGAGATAACTGGCTTGATAAAACCAGTAGAATAAATGACTGATGAATTCAGCAATTCATTTTTACCAAAAGAAAATTACATTACCAAAATAAATACCATCTTCAAACTTAACAGCACTTGTTTAGCCATAGTCTTATTTCTAAGGACAGCAACACTATTAATCATATAAATCATATTAATCATATAAATTCAATCCTTGAAATTTATTCAACTTTCATCATTTCATTATCACTGTTATCAGTCACTTAGGTTCAATACATTTCCTAAAGCTTCCTGCCACTTCCCAGTCCTATTCCTATTCAGTCACAAAAACTAAGGCCTGTAGTTTTATCTTTCACAAATACCTTAATACCTATCACTATCACTATTTCATAATTTTAAAATAACCAAAGTAGTTCTCCAAACTATCCAATTTCAAACCTAAAAATATTACTACTGGAAACCAAGCTATTTTTGTTTCTGTAATAAAAAGTATTTCAATAAAACCCTCATCATGCTATTTTATATGCTATCTAACTGAATGTCAACAATCCACTTTCATTTATGCTTTTCACATTATCATCCACTTTTCAAGCTGTTTCAGATACACTTTCTAAATTATTCTAAGTATATTTCTTACTTGACTATTAAACTAATTTATAAAAATGTGTTATAGACTCAATCATTTGTTTTTCAAGGCATTGTTCCAATTTTTTCTTTTCAGTAACCCTTTCTCTGACCATCTACCCTCTGAATTCTCTACAAATATATTTGAATAGGGCAATTAATTTTCCCCACATGCGATGCTTCCATTAGAAACTACTTATCAGGACTTATCTTTTCAGGTATATCTTATCTTTCTCAACTTAAGGGCAAACTAGATAAAAAGGACTATGTTGACTATTGCTTATGAGGGTACCTATATTTTATACTTATGCAGAAAACAAGAATTCCAGTTTTGGTAATCAAAATATTTTCACCTGCAAGTTTACATTTTGCATAATTTTACATAATTTACCTTTTAACTATCAATCTCAAAAACCTTGTAATAGCGACTCATAGCATGTAAAATACACTGTAACAAACTACAAGACACAAAACCACAACCATGTGATAAATTTTAAGACAGGTTTGACACCAAGATATAGATGAGAAAGAAACAAAATTTTAGAGCTCTATAATCTGAAAGTAAAAGTAACTTAAGTATAATGATCAGAAGACAAAGTAACTTCTGAACTAAAGGAGTTGAAACAAGAACTGGAATATCAAAGAATCCTTTTGACAAAAGAGTTTAGAAGATATGTCATCTTGTCAGATGATAATAAGAGATAGACACAGGAAGGTGAGATCCTAAAATACTGATTCATAAGGAAACAAAGTATGAGACACATATTTTGAGCTTTCTTCTTCCTTTCCAGTATACATGGAACTATATCTGTCTAAAACTAAAATAGCGGTCACACTGAGAACAGGTTAATGTCAAAAGTATGCATGTACAAAAATTCTGAGTGGTGGATTGGCAGTCTCTGCTCATTTGGAACGTTGCAAGGAGAAATACATTGTTCTGGATTAGTGGACACTGGAACATTTTTTTAATCTCTTAAGTAAAAGAAAGGTTAAGAGAACAATTATAAAAATAAGGAAGATTTAATTAAATAAATTCGTCATTTTGAATACCCATGAAACAACAAAGCAAAGTAAAAATCAAATTCAGTGAAATTGCTTTCTAGCAAGAGACATATAACATCATTCAATTAAAATCAAAAGGAGACAATAAGCTAAAGCTCTGAATAACAGGACAGAAATAGAAAGATACGGAGCAAGAGTCACAAACACAGATTGATATAAAAAGAGCAAGAAAGATAAAGCAAAAAATGCCAGAGATGTCAGAAAAACCGTCATTTAAATTTGTACTACAATATTTTAATGGAGAAAAGGCTATAAAACATTATATGTAGTAATACATATGATTATTTTAAACTTGCCTATCTCTTTCAAGGAAAATGACTGTGACAAAAGCCTTCATGTTTGCATACATTTTCAAGTTATTTCTGTGAATAATTTATATTGCTTTGAGAACTGTGTTGGAATTTAGGACCTCTAAACTTAATTTTGGACAACCCAAGTTAAAACAAAGCTATAGTGATGTTTGCTTCCACCACAAAAGACAAAAATTTGGGTTTGCTAAATTAAATCTCAGTAGGTTAGGACTGTTCTTAATATATGCACTAGCTGCTCAAACACAATATCCAAATATATGCTACTGATGACACCAAATATTGAAGATATATAGACCTGAAACTAAAAAACTGAGGGTAGATTTCAGACGAATGAAGGTAAGTAAAATCTAAAGCCTAGCTATAGCTGTTTTAGGTTCATAAATAGTTCTACAACAGTCTCTAGCTTTTCCTCTGGTTCATTTTTAATATAACAGTCTCTAGCTTTTCCTCTGGTTCATTTTTAAGGAAAGAAAGGCTGAAGGTTGTATACATACGTATTATGCTTTCTCAACAATTGCTTTATAGGTTTGTTTAAAAAATTATTTTTTATTTGTAAAGATGAGACAATGGAAGTTGGTATGGGAGGTTCTGAAGAACAAGCACTGTTTATTCAGTTTCACACCCTATGATACCCTATCTCACTTCTCATCTCATACCCAGCCCCCTGGCTGTTTTTATTATCTTTCAGAATCTCTATTAAGAGGGAAACTAGCAGTAAATAAAAATTTAATAAAGACAACAACCCACCAAGTTTCTCTAGATAAAAGGGCCAGCAAATTGAAACACTAACATTTTAAAATAAAATTTATTAGGGGATTATATTTCTACAAGGAATTAATATTGTATTTCAGTTCTCAATCTCAGACATTCCTGTTTGGTTACAAATTTAGGTGGTCTTAAAGTAAAAAGTTTTAAAACATCCAAGTCATGGCCAGAAACAGGAAATTTTTTTGTTTAAAAAAGAAAACTTATCAATGATATCAGGGCAACCTAAAAGTGTTAAAATGTTTCATCTTTATTTTAGAATATAATTATAATGTATCAAATACAGACATAAAAAATAAGTTTACACTTTTGTAATTTTTTTAAAAAGTATAAGATGCTGATCAACACAAAATAACTTTAACATGACTTCTACTACCTACCTTTTGCATCTATTACAAATTTCAAGCGGAAAATTCATTTACCACAAATAACAGGGATCAATATTAAGACAGTCTCAAAATGATACAAACGTGCATTTTTAACAATTTATATTAAAAAAATCTTCTTTCAAAGGCACAATTTACTGTCCTTATTTTCAGGCCATAGTTGTGTTTTACTTATGCTAAAAGCTTTCTATTTTAAAATTCATATGAATTAGCTGACATTAATAAAACAATCTAAACATTAACCATTTCTAGTCTAAATATGGGATAGTGTACTAGTTAATTTTTTAAAGTCTTTCAAGACACTGTAACTAGTCTCTGTAAGGAGAATTCAAAACTATTTACAAGTTGAACTTAGGTTAAGGAGAATTTATGAAGAATTGAATTTGTACTTCATCACCTATTAAGGTTATTTTAGCAATTCAACAACTTAGGACTTAGTTCCATAGAGCCAGAGTTAAAACTATAGCCAAAACTCATTTTTCAGGATGATAGAAAATGAACACAAGTTTCTATTTCCCCCTCAAATTGTTAGTCTGTATTTACTTATTAGAATTTCTATGCTTTATCTTGTATGTAGATAAAACAACTAAATGAAAGGAAACTGAAAGAAACTGAGCATTTAGATAATTCATATAGTAAGAGAAAAAATCATCAAACTAATTAAGATCTCAGTTAATACTGTTATGAAAACATTTTCCCCTAGATACAGCACTGAGTATAGTTGAAAGTTACCTGTGTAATGATCAATGAGAACTGGAGTCAGCATTAAGAACACATTAGCAACAGACAAAGAACATCTAAATCCCCAACTGCCTGTATATCTGTAAGACTCAGGTAAACCTGGGGAAGTCACTTTCCCTCTGTAATACACAATTTTTTTCAACTCATATCTTCCTTGGTATAGTACAAGATTTTCATCACTCACCTCAGGTAATCATACAAGTATTTAGAAGCAATTAAAATTATGCAAAAAAACCCTCAAAAAATTAAAAGGAAAATAAGCAAAATCAAATCTTTTATTGTAAACGAGATAAAGGTTTTTTTCTGGTTTTTTGAATGTAGGATACAGTTAATTCTTTACAACTTATAATTTCTTTTTCTTAATGTGAAGATTCTATTGGTACCAGCCAATTCTACTTATTAAATAAATGCGCTTCTTCTTCTGCCTTACAGAGACTTCTTTTACCCAGAGAGAGAATAGGGGTGGGAAAAAATCTTCATTTAACCCTCATGTTAAATGGTAAATACTTTCTAAGACAATGAATTAACTAGTTCCTCAGTATATTTAAAGAGTAAACATTCTACTATGGCCGAATTCTCCAGACTATTTCCTAATATGCAATGATCTATGAGCAAATAACTTCAATTTTAAGGTCCTGAGATTTTTATACTCACTGATAAGGTAGCATTAGAATAACTGACTTACTTGATTAAAAAAATTCATTCCTATAACTTTGAGGGGGAAGCTAAATTCAACTATGAGAGAAAACTTTCCCTCCAAAGACTCTAAATACTCATCAGAAACACCCTTTGAAAATTAAAAAAAAAGAAAAAAAAATCACTGCTGTATATAGAGCCTAAAAATCATTTACTTTTGAAAACAAACTGGGATACAAATAATTTCCTTCAAACAAAAAAGTACTCAGAACAAACCAGAAACATAAAACATAAAAATTAAAACAGAAAAGTTCCTTACCAGTCAATTTAAAGATTTGTTTTTTAAAAAATCTTACCACTAAGGAAATTCATCCATCACTAACAACTGCTCTAGAATTAACAACTGCTCTAGAAGTATTTAGAAAAGTACTGATTTTGCAAATCTTATTTCTTACCTTTTGTACATTAAAGTATATCCATACTGTAAAATGGTCAAATCCTTCACTAATAAAAATTCCTCTTCTCCTTACTATATATAGGTTATTTTACCATCTATCAAGCACAGCATACTTTCACAAAATTTTTTCTTACATCAATGTATTTCATAAATGACTACTCTGTGAAATACTTATTCGCAAAATGATTCTGACCACATACTACTGTGTTGTTTTACAATTCATTAATAGGTCTCTATAAATGATCTTTTTAAAAATTTAAACTTGTCAAAATAGTAGAAACATTTTTCCTTTGTTAAAGTTATTTGACAGAGAATTAGTAAAAAGTTATTGGATAAATAAAAGGGTTTGAGGAGTCCTTTACACTTCAGTTATCAGAGAGATGTGAAAACAATGCACAAAAACTATACACAATATTCAATCACTGAATTCAAACACTCAAAGTATGCTAACTTACAGCATAAGAAGCAAAATATGGAAAGGAACTTTAATGCAAAGAAATAACTAACATACTATAACCTAAAAGAATGCTTCATTCTTTTGCTTTGAATTTAAAATAGGTGACTGTAAATCAAATTTTGTTGAACTAGAGGATTGCAAATGAAACTATTTAAAAAAAAATTTTATGGTTTTCCAAATTTTTAAATTGAGTTTCTCATCAGTTTCTTCTCATCAGCTTCACTTGTTAATATTTTAAAAATGAAACGTACTATAATATAGACACTGCATGTACTGTACACAACTTTCTTTTAAATTCAGCATCTCAGTAAATCGCCTTTTTAAAGTTAAAGTCAAAAGAAGGCCCAAACCAATTTTTTAAACATATTTCCTTCGTGATACACAAAGCACCTGCAAAAAGAAGTCCCCAAAGTTTTAACAGCTATGAAATGAAGACACTGATAATTACCATATTGAAATAAGATCGAATTTTGACTCCTCTTGCCAAATCCCACACTATCACATTTCCATCATGACCAGCAGAAAAGAGAACTCTAGGATCAAATGGGTGTGGTTCAAGAACAAACACCTCATCTTCATGACCCTGAAATATTTTTGAATTACAAATATTAAAGGAAAAGAACATTCAACAAATTACCAGTGACATTTTCAGAATTAGTTTTAAAGACTATAAATATTCTAATCTTAAAAATTATTAAATCTTCAACTTTATTAATATATTAATAAAGCTGAGTTTGTATCACTGTATAGAATAAAAATTCTAGCTTTTACTACTTTGGTAAAAGCTAAAAATACTACTGATGCAGTCCTCAATAAAAACAAAACAAAACACAAAACTATTTCCAAGTCAAATCTAACTACGACCTTGCATTATTTCAAAGCTCCTATAAAGACAAATTACCCACATGAAAGCATAACTTTTCATCTAACATACAAGACTTTATTCTTTATGAAAATATTCCATTAACAATCAGCTTTACTCATAGAACTAAAAGATTAGTCTTTTTCTCACCATCAGGACATGAATTAGTTGACCAGTGTAAGAATTCCAAACTTTCAGAGTCATATTATTAACTGCAGTTATAACTGTATTGTCATGTCGATCCCATGCTACCATAGTAACTTTCATTTTTGTGATTTTATCTTCTATTCCTTGAAGGTTTTGGCTGAAAGAAATGGAAGCAGTATTTGCTTACAAATTTACTAAAATAGTACGACAAAATCTAAACATTCTTATAATTTATGTTTATATTCACATGGCTATCACTTAGCGATGAAGAATGAGGGCAAAAACTACTGCATTGCGTATGAAACCCAGGATTTCTATACCTTCAAATCATTAGTGATAGATGGATCTTAAATACTATTGTGTTAACTATTTGGACCTAGGAACTCTACATAATGCTGCTATTCTCCATTTTTTCCTATCATGCCTTGTTAACTTATTTGCTTTTCCATGAGAAACTAGCACATGCAAAACAAATAGAGAAAAACAATAAAAAATCTAACCAGTCACAACATGCAATATATTTTTCCTTTATTGGAGAAAATCCCTGAATATACACCTCATCAATTCACTGTGACAAATGGAACATATATGTACTCTGCTTTCTGAATTAACTAGTAAAACTTAAAACAACCCTTACAGTTATCCCCTTAAACTGAACTGAAATAGATTTCTCCACAGCAATCTCTAAATCATGTATCTGCATCTATGTCACATTTCGAATTGATTCCTTACCCTGCTGGACGAGTAGCCATATCCAACAAAATGCTTTTCCATTCCCTTCGTTTAAATTGCCAAATACGTGCTGTCCCATCACGACTCCCACTCACAAACCTGTTAAAAGAGGCCCAGCCCCCCAAAAAATTCACACATGCTTTTTACCAAAATGCACTTTCCCAGTGTTTAATTTTAAAAAATACTAAAAAAGTCAGCATTCGCCTTTATTTACATAACATTCTAATAACAACAGGGACTACACCATTGAATATTCTCTGCAAATCTAAAAAACTTTTGAAACTATTGGCTTCTAAAATTTTATTTACACACATTCTAAAAAGCATGTTTAGGTCTCAAAAAATAACATTCAAGACTGATCACAGAAAAAATTTACTACCTGAGAAATAAAATTGATGTTTTTAATGGAAAAGGACTGGTTTTTCTCTCAATATTAAAGAACTTATCTATTTAAAGTGCTTAGAAATAGCACTTTCTTTCATATTAAAGCAAGAACATTAGACAATCTAGACAATGCTATTTAAGTTAATCATCAGCTGCAGTTCTGCTCCAAAAATTACAATGTGATAACTTTCCAATCTCTCCAAACAGTTTTCCACTTTGACATGTCTAGAAAATAGATAGGGGAAAAGTTCCTACTGTTAAAAGTGGATAAACAGTATTCCAAAAACAAAAAAAAAAAAAACAAAAAAAAACCAAAAAACAGATGTGTTCACACCTATGTGAAGGATGTTATTATCAGTATCACTACTGAAGATCTTGACTTTAAATGTCAAACTGAGTAAAATTTTGACTAAAATCATATAACTAGAATTAACATTATTTCACAATTTTTAAAGTGGAAATAATTTGACAAAATCATTATTTTACCTGTTACTAGTGTTGGAAAACTGGATACTGTCAACTTTGTCCTAGATATAAACAAAAGAGAGGATCCTGAATATAAACTGTTAGACTCTTATCAAATTAAACTCATCTATTTCTTTTCACTAATACTTACAGTATGAAACTCTAATTCTGATATTTTCTCTGGTTGACCTGATCCAAAAAAATAAACCCTGATAATATGATCTGTACTTCCTGTAGCAAGAAACATTCCACCTGAGGGGGAAACAAGCATTTATGAGTAAAGAACAAACACAAAACTTCTGAAAATTTTATGATAAAATACAATCAACAATACCACGGTATATAGTGAATAATATTTTAGTTTAGTCATACCTATCCTAAGTATATAATAATCTAATTCAAATTTAAGAAGGCTGCCAACAAGGATCTCCTCTACAAGTAACATCAGTGATTACATAATCTTGTTAACTTTCATCAGAAACCATGCCTGCTAAGTGCTAAAATTGCTCCCCATCCCTGTTTCCCCGTAGTCAAAATTATGTCAAACTTAGTAGGCCCAAATGCCTCATTAAGTCATCGATACACACTTTATAATCAAGAGTCTACTTTCTGCATTCTCAGTAAGATCTTGTCTTGTAGCATATATATTCTATACTGCAATGCAATTGTTTGTGTATGCAAGTTACTCTCATGCAGTACTAAAAGTAATGCTTTATAGTCCAAGTACGCTGAATACATCCATCTACAATGCTTTTCAGTATCATCATAGAAGGAAAGGTGTCTTCAAGGCAGTAGCAACAGAAGCATACAAATCAGAAACTAAAGACAATGGATATTAATATGGCAAAAATAGACTCATGTCATTAGTTTACAATTATCTGAGATATAAATGCTACCCATGATTATGAAAAGATAAATAATGGAAATAAATGTGGAAGGAACTGGTCTTTGAAACAGTAAGTATTAAATCTTAAATCTATTCCTGCTTCATTTTCTGTTCACTTCAAATCTCAGATCATGCTTTTATTTTAAAAGCAAACATTCGTTCATAATGCTGCCACATAAATTCAAAACATTACTGTTATTTACATCATTGTGCAGCTACTCTTTAAAGAATAAGAAAAATGTGGGACATTAATTTGGGGTATTAATAAACATATACAATTGCCCATCAAATTTACTTAAGCTATTAAAACTTAAGTTATGGGATACCTCACAAACTCCACAAAAATGTAGAATTTAAAATTCCTTTCTTCCAATAAGATTCCAAGACTTATTCATTAATAAAATCAACTTTGAAAAGATTCTATTACCAGAGCATTTCTATCTTCTTAAAGTAAAATCTTAGTCATGTGAATATGCAAATAAATCCTAGCAAAAGTCAAATACCTCTGAGTAATTTGTGATGATTCCGACATGTGTATGAGACTATGATTTATATTACAATAGCAAATGTTTTCCAAAATGCTATGTGTCCCACTAAAATCTTCCTAATGTACAAGTCTAAATAGAAAATTATAGAAAAGTTATCTTACCAGCACTAAAAGAAGAGCAGATCATTTGAACTCCAGGCCGAGGGCGCTCTGTAAATTTAGTAGGTCTTGGGCTATAATACAAAAAAGAAACAATTAAAAAAATCCCAAACAGATCAGCAACACCAGAAGTCAGTAATATCAAATGTAGTCATGAAAGTATAAAATTAAGAATCAAGCTGAATTATGTGTGATAATCTGCAGAATTTGTGGAAATTCTAGATACAGATTTTGTAGGAGCTCTTGATTATACAAGCAAGAACACATGAATTGTCATTGTCACACTAAATATTACAATTATGTTATAAATTACATACGTTATATACTTGTTATATATTTTATGTTGTATGTTATAAATTAATTACAGTTATTTCTAATTTATCTCAATTTTTCATATAATAAGAAAGCAATACACAAACTCAAACTCATTCATAAACATGAACACACTAGCTATTAAAAAAGATGTTCAGTTTGTGGTACTACAAACCATCAATAACTGAACTACACCCAGTGTAAGACACTGTTAAACATTTCTCTCTGCTTCTAATGTGACATGTCTTTTAAGACTCCAAAAGAATCTTACATTTAGTGTAGCAAAAGTCTGAACTAATGACTCTTATTTCAAGTAAAATGCTCATTTAAAACAGTGAGTCACATTCAACTATATTAACTACTTAATACTGTAGCTTATTTATGTATTATGTGAATATTACAATCAACCATATTAAAAGAAAATCAAATTATAGATTTAACAGTACCAACTTTAAAACCTATGATTACAAATTATAATCACTAGTTACAAACTAAAGTACTTAAATTTAAAGTCCTATTTAAATATATATTGTGGCCTAATTTTTCTCAGAATATTAGGGAAGTAAACTAAAAAATAACTAGTTTTTAATCTAGCATGCACTGTCTAACTTTTAGAATCCATTGCATTCATATACAAAGTAGTTTAGTCCTGTCATCATTAGAGAAAAGTGACCAATTATGTAATCTGAGTAAGACATTTTACTGACACATAATACAATAAAAATATTTGTTGAAATATTTAAAGTTCATTGATTAAAAAAATTTTTAACTGATATAACTTTTTTTTAGGAGGCTGACAGAGCATGACAGATACAGTTCTGATAAACAGGAAGCAATTGAAAGATTCTTAGAGCAGGGGAAAATACATTCACAGTAAAGTTGAATTCCTTGTGATTCAAATTATTCTAATATTATAAAGACAAAAGCACTACTTTAATCTTATGGGTCACAGGTCTACACTGTGGTTAATTTCTAGCACAATAATTCATCGCAAGGGTCAAACAATGAGTTTAGTTGGAACTCAAAATCAGATAATACAAATCATAAATGCTGCCATTTTAAGTAGGTATGACTTATATTTTAAGAATAGAAAAATTTGAAAATTACTAATCACTTTTTCTTCACTCAACAAGATAGGGAAATACAAGTCTCTTTAATCAGATCTCCAAGTAGGTTCAAACAATCCTTTTCATTTTATTTTTTTTGAGACTAGGTCTCGCTATTTTTGCCCATGGAACCGCAGGCTCTCGTTGCCCAGGGTACCACAGACTCAAGCAATCCCCAGCCTCAGCTTCCCAGGTAGCCAGGATTACAGGCGCACACCACCACGCCCAGCTATTTTTTGGAACTAGGTCTCGCTACGGGCCCCAGGCGGCACTCGAACCGCGATCCCTAGCCCCGGCCACTTCATAGGCTCAAGCTTACAGGCACGAGCCACCGTGCCCGGCCCTCAAACAATCCTCTTTAGATAAAGTTTTTAATCAGATCTATCAGGTTTTTTTTAAAAAATCCTTCTTAGAAAAAACTTATTTAGAAAAATTGAAAAAATTGTGTAGGTACATACAATTTGCTTTTTAAATACCCATGTCAGTAAATATTTTAAGACACAGTCTTGGCCTCAGATTCTCTAAATTCAATTCTTCCAGCTCTGCTAACTCTTGCCTAATGTGCATGATCAATGTTCTCATCTGCAAAACGAGGATAAAATGGAACCTATCTCAAGAATTAAGAGATTTAATCTACAAAATGTACTTAGTATTGTGACCAGCACATCAGTCTATATTACAACTACTAGTATTTTAATTACGTTCAGCCAGTTTTAGATTGCTCTTCAGTGAATCACCACTTTTTAGTTTGGCATAGTAGTTAAGAGGGTTTCCCAATGGTGGTATACTTCTACTATTCCCCTCAGTTTCCTCCCTTGTATGTCCTGAAGATAATTATAATTATCTCATTCAGTTGTCAGAAGAACTAAAGAAAACAATGGTAAAGAGCTTAGTACTAACTTGGCATACAAGTACCTAGTAAAAATTTGTAATCATCATTAGCATTTGCATACTTTACAATTCTTCTCTCATTACAGTTAATCTAAATATATATAAATAGTTTTCTTATACAGAGATCTCTTGAGCCAGCTTCTGAGTCACCCAGCTACTCAAATTACTCATCTAAGAATGGCTATCTTTATCAGTGGTTATTACTTACAGTTATTACTATACACATAAACCCCATATAAAAGTGAATTTATCAAGAGAGTTCTGTTCCCAAGGCAGGTTTTAAATACTAAAACAACTGGCATTTCAATCAATGCTGTCTGGATTGCTGGTTACTTCCCCAGACTGTACAAAAGCTTCACAGCATAATTTTTGCTGTGATTTTTTTTTTGCTTTGATTACTATTTAAATCTATATAATATAAATATTATAACAAAAAGTTCTGCTAAGCTTTTAGGCAGTTATCAATCACATGTGAATACAGAAAGGGAAAGTGTCCCAAAGTCTTCACCTCTGAGGAAAATCTGCTTATGCCTGATTGTAGTTTCCAAAAAGTTCTAACGGAACAATTATAATAAACAGAAGGCTATAAATTAGTAGAAAACAATGTATGTGCCCCAAAACAGAAAAATTACTGATGATAATATGGAACAACTCAGGATAACTATTATACTTATATATAATTTGATATTAAAAATAGAAAATTATACACATCTCCCTACTTATATCTATATAAAAAACATACCTTTGTGAGAAAAAAAATCCCAGAAAGAATTTATGGATTTTATGTAAATGTTGTAAAAAAATCATTTATATGAGCTAACACTTCTCAAGGACACTTACACTTAGCAATGTAATCCTCAAAAAAACAAAATAAATGTGTTAGTAAAACCATTTTGATTTTTATGTTAATATGAAAATTACTAATCACTCTCTTCACTCAAATAGAAAAATATAAAGGTCTCTTTAATCAGATCTATAAGGAAGATTAAAAAAAAAAATCAGACCCATGAGGAGGCAAAGGAGAATAACTGGTTATTGTTAATGCCTATGTACTTTAGTGAAACAGTTCAATTTTTATCTAAGTGCCTATAAAGTCTTTAATATTTTAAATATTAAGAATGCAACTAAATTTAAATCAGTTTTCTCCAAAAACCAATGTTTTAATCATAATCCCTTTTTTTCACACTATAGTTTTATGGTGTTATTCAAACTGTCATGATTCCCTAATGACTTGCTATATAAGACAATCTATAGGAACCATCATAGTCTTCAAAAACAATTATTTAAATTTTACTGTTTCAAAACAGAAGAGATATATATAAAATTATTAAATAACAATATGCACTGATATTTGTAAATAGAAGTCAATGATAATAATTCTTATATACCTTCTAATCTGAATTACTACCATGACAGCAGAGAAAGACCAATGTAGAACCATGACCTCCTATGGGGGAAACATAGCCTCTTCTCTTCCCACTATGCCCACAGAAGTGGCATGGTGTGCAGACTATTACAGGAGCGAGGAATAAGGAAGTAATCTAGTACTGGCTTTACCAATAAAAAACTTTCATGTGGAACAGAAAAAACTTTATTTTTTAGGACCAGGTTATGTTTTCAGAAAAATCAAGTAGCTAGTACAAAGAACTCATTTATACCCCTATCCAACACATGGTGTCCTGTAAGATTACTAACATCTAGCATGAGGCTGGTATTCTTGGTCTAACAATGAGCCAGGAATGATGCATTATTAACTAAAGTTTATCACTTATATTTACTTAGTTTTTATTTAATGTCCTTTTTATGTTAATGATGTCTCCTTTCACATATAAAGATAACAAAGAGGATCTAGTCTGCCCTGTGGGTTCAATATGTATATACAAAGATATGAATCCATTCAGGACCTACAGGTTCATATAACGGGATCTTGATAGGCCCTACAAAGTCACAAAGACATCACATATAGGGATATGGTTATATTCCATGCAGTCCCATGGTGTTAACATGTAGGGATGGGGTTACAACCCACACAGTCCTGTGGGGTTCACTTAGAGATAGGAATACGAACCCATACCACCATGTTGGTTTCATTTGTACAGCCCAGGATGGTTCATTCTTCAGGATAGGCATATGAATACAAAAACCCATGATGTTCATATATTCCAACTGGTATATGAACCCACACATACTGATGGGTTTTTTATTAGATTTGCACCAACAGGCACCCTAATTCATATGCTAGGATAGGGCTATAAATAAACAGAAAAAAACTTTTAACAATGGGAACTCATTTAATCTTTTTTTTTTTTTGGCTTCAATGTCTTTAACCAAAAAGATATTATTGTCCAGCAAACTTGTCCTGATAAATCAAGATATTAATTTAGACAAATGCAAATGCTAAAATGAAGCAGAGAAGAGTGCATCTTTAATGAGCATCTTCTCTCAAGTTTCCCTAGATCTGTAACAAAATGTAAAGTTTGCAGTTATAGTAACAATTACAATTCTAAAGAACACCAATAGCAACTCTAAAATTATGTTCTTTTAACAAGAGAAGGGGCTCTCAGAAAGGATTTGGTAAGACAGGTTTATTCTGAAGAGAACTAATGATAGAAAAATAAATAACAACAACAATAATAACTTGTTCCATGAGAAAACTCTGAAGAATGGAAAAGAAAAAGGAAGGAAGCATAAAAATGAAAAGATTAAATGAAAAGATTATCAGTAAAGAGTCAAAATGAAGCTGTTATTCACTTATGGAGAAAAAGTAAATTGCTTCCTATTATTGACTATAACTTTACATTTAAACCATTAAAATAAATGCATTTATACTATGAAATAAATAGGCAACTGACTTTATTTTAAGGGTGCCGGCATCCCACAGCCAAAAACAAATAGTGCCATCTGCCCCAGTAGAAGATAGATATCTCTTTGAGCCGTTGCACAATGGTGAGAACTGAAAGACAAAGAAAAAAATCTTTACAGGAAGAATAACATAGCATAAGTAATAAAGCATTTTTTACCATACAGATAAATAACAAAGCGAGAAAAGACCCAAACTGACAAAGGTCTTGAGTATCATGTTAAAGTTCAAAAACACACTTTTAAATTTTTGTTGGCTTTACACAATGGATTGCTTGAGTCTGTGGTACCCAGGGCAATGTGAGCCTGTGGGCGAGATCTAATCTCAAAAAAAAAAAAAAAAAAGGAAGCATAAACATATGAAATGTTTAGAGGACATTAGGGCTGTATGTTAAAGCTCTTCATGATTATCCAATCATGAATTTAAATGATCTTAAAATTTACTTGAAATCATAAAAGAAAAATCTTAAGAGGTATTTAAACATTTACCTGTAGTGATGTTATAGATGCACTGTGGCCCTGAAGAACAGCCAAAGGTGCACATGTTCGAAGACACCAGACTCGGATCATTTTATCACAACTTCCAGCTGCTATCATAGTATTCTCATAGTTTACAGCCATGTCTGATATTTCAGCAGCATGTCCTCTTAGCGTAGCCAATAGTCTCCCATCATCTGTAGCCCAGATTTTCACAAGGCAGTCATCAGATCCCTTCAAATAAAAATCAATATTAACAGAACTAATTCTATACATTTCAATTTAAATTCTTAAAACACAAAGAAATCCTATTTGTTATGTCCACTTGCCAAAAACTACATTTCTAAGTATTGAAAAGCATTAAATACTCTTAGAAATTTTTCTCTACACAAGGTTCTTTATTTTATTTAAATCAGAGGAGTCACTGACAAAAACTTTGTATATAGTATCTAACAGGAGAAAATACAATGTTCCTAATGATGAAACATTTATCTAAGGTTCCCATTCCATCCTAAAGTAACTTCTATCTGGATCTAGGAGAAAATTTTTATTTCTTAAACAACAAAATTCGAAGGGGGTGGGGGGCACAATACAAAAAGCAATATACAATAGTGTCGAATCCTAGCTATAATATTGTAACTTCTTGTTGTAGAAAGCTGAAAGTGCAATGCCTACAAATTTCCCATCACTGGTCTTCAGATGAATCTGTTACATATAAAATTACCCAAAATCAATTACCAGAAAAAAAATTTTTTCCCATAAAAAGTCACTAAAGACACAATCATTTATTTGCTGTACAGCAGCAGAATCCTGAAAAGATTTGTATAGTTTCCTATAAATGCATTTATAAACATTTTAATTTCACATAGCCAACATACAGCTTAAATTTTCTAGGTTTCATTTTCTTCTCTAATTTTCCTTATTTTACAAGTGAACATTTATATTTTATTAATCTCTCCCTATTTTCAGTTATAAAGTTTTAGATATATTAAATGGAGGATCGTACCATTAACCCCGTATGTATCCATTTCCCAGATTCAAAACTTATCAGTGTCTTTGCCATTTTTTCTTCTAGCATTTAACAAAGTTAAAATAGGAAGCATAGCCAGACATGGTGGTGTGTGCCTTTACGTTAAGCGTCAGCTTATGTCCCAAAAAATAGCTGGGCGTGGTGGCGCACACCTGTAATCCCAGCTACCTGGGAAGCTGAGGCTGGGGATTGCTTGAGTCTGTGGTACCCCAGGCAATGTGAGCCTGTGGTTCCACGGGCAAAAATAGCAAGATCTAGTCTCAAAAAAAAAAAAAAAAAAAAAAAAAAAAAAAAAAAAAAAAAAAAAAAAAAAAAAAAAAAAAAAAAAAAAAAAAAAAAAAAAAAAAAAAAAAAAAAAAAAAAAAAAGGAAGCATAAACATATGAAATGTTTAGAGGACATTAGGGCTGTATGTTAAAGCTCTTCATGATTATCCAATCAAATTTTTAGAACATAAACCTGACATTAGAAAGTATTTACAGGATCCACAAAGGTAAGTGACTGACATATTAGTTGCTTCATATGGACAAAAGAGTAACACATGATCACTTACACAGTATTAATAGGTTATATGCTATAACCAAAATCTAACTGTATATACCAACCAGAAAACCCTCAATTAACTACAGGACGAGCTGCTCTGATACACAGATTTAATGCAAATTAAATGATTTCCAGCCAGTAAATAATAGTAATTAGTTTTGGTAAATTGTCTCCATTACATTCTGGCGTTCTTACTATTCATTTAATCTAAATGCTTCATCTATAAAAGGAAGAAGTTAAATTTGATGATCTCTAAGATTCTGCCCACCTTTAAAATTTGGTGAGTCATGCATTCATTTCTTCATCTGCCTTGTGATTAAATGTTCCAAACACTGGATACAAAATAAGATATAAACAGTATTCCAGTCCTTATGAGGTAAGGCAGGAGGGCACAAATGAAATAACATCTCCTAAGTGCTACACACTTTTAATCACCTAGATCCAAACAAGGAAGTAATTTTACTGAAAAGTGAAGTAGAATGTTAAGAGTTGTATGCACGAAAATGCAATGTAGCTTAAAACAGACTATGACAAAATGTTTGGGTTCATGACATGGCATGATGGCTCTCTATGATGTCTGATTGCTGGAAAAATTACACAAGCTTACTATTCCTCAAGTATTATTATTTACAACTACCTCACACAATTGTTTCAGAATTTCAAAATATAATATCTGATAAACTTTAACAGCTTTGGAATAGCTACCATCACTGTTTTTGGTAGTGGTGGTATGCTTACATTTACTTTAATAATATTTCTATAATTTTATTAAGAACAAACAGCAACTAAAAAGAAAAGGAATCAAAACCTTAATGTGATGATCAGAAATTCAGAGAAGTAAAGTATCTGTAAGCTAACTCAGAACGTGAAATAAAGACAAGAAAAAGCCAGAAAAAAACTATAAAGGACCTTTTAAGGTATGATCCTCTTAAGTTTACTAAGTAACTGTTATCAGATCAGATATGTTTTCCAAAGATGATCTGGTCATCAATGTAAATTAGGCTAGAAAGTGTTAATGAGTTGAAATTTGTTAAAATAGTAAAGACAATGGAAAATGGTTTTAAAAGTAAAACTGACATTACTACAGAAGACATCAGAACAGACAAATATACAGTTGTCTGGGGAATGAAATGACTGAGGATTGTATCACTGCTATAATTAATATATAGTAATTTTGGTCTATTTAGGGAATGCTTAAAAAATGCTTAAAAAAGGCAACATGCACATTTCTTGTGTATGTGTATCCCTTGTATATTATTCCAATTGACCTTCCTTTTCTTCTACTAATTTGTTGAAGAAAATTCTTTTCAGGAAGATCTTATTACCATTTTCTTCCAGGACTTAGAGTATGCTGTGCCCATTTTCACCCTTGCTTGGCAGAATTTCAAACAGAGCTCTAAACCATCCTTCAGCACTATCTCATACACATCATTACTTGTGATCACGAATTCATTTTTATAGACGTTAAAGATATGACAAGTTCACTGAAGTTCCTTCAAAGCAACAATCAGAAACCCAGAAATATATAAAATGACTTAAATTACAAAGAAAATTTAAATGTACTGGGAAAGTATCTTTATATATATAAATGTGGTAAATTCACTATACAAAGATAAACTAAAAGTTGATTAAATAGCTCTCTGAAAATATAAAATACAGAGCAGAATTTCAAAAGAAATGAACTTTTTCCCCTAAAGTCTACTTCATGCCAGTAAGATTAATCACAAATCAAAAAGATATTTTCATCTTTCAAACACAACAATACAAAATAATTATGGATGTTAAAACAAAAGCACTTTTAAGTGAATGATAAAAGGCATGATAACAACAAAGTATGAGGGGTTAGGGGCTGTGAGGGGGAGAGGAGGGGGCTGGTCTTGACTAGGATTTTAAGATGCCTAATAGAAAAAGAAATTTTAAACAGGAAAGTGAAGAGTCTAGCCCAGGCAAGTAAAACAAGTAACTGAGGAATATTTTCCTAAAAGGGAAGGAAAGGAATAACTAAAAATCAATAAATAAGTTTTTAAAAATGTGCTGAAATGAGAGTAAGAGTAAAATCTGTAAGCAAGTCTGAAAGTTCTACTAAACTTGGAAAACACGAATTAAAAAAAAACTTCAACTGAAATCTCTTAGCAAAGCTATAATGCCTAGGGGGAAACAAAGAACATGTATTTTCAGTTACACTTAGATGTTACTGCAAAGGCTGGTAATTAGTAAAGTGAGAAAAGTTCTAAGCTAAGCTAGAAAGAAAACTAAGCTAGAAAGGTTTTACCTAAGTTAGATAACATCCATGTACAAAAATCAACTCAAAATGGATAAGAGACTTAGAGGTCAGACCTGAAACCATAGCATACATAGAGGAAAACTTGGGCAAAACTCTCCATGTATTACAGTCCAGAAATCTCTTTCTAGAAACATCTACAGAAGGCAAAAAAATGAAGGAAAACATAAGCAGATGGGACTACATCAAACTAAAAAGCTTCTGTACAGCAAAAGAGACAACAGAAAAAACTAAAAGATGCCCAACCAAATAGGAAAAAATTTCTGCCCTCCATATGAGTGACAAGGGTTTAATAACGAAGATCCACAAGGAACTCAAACAATTAAAAAAGCAAAACAAAGAGCCCAATCAAAAAATGGGGAGAACTAAAAAAACACTTTTCCAAAGAGGAAATACAAATGACCAACAGGCACATGAAAAATTGCTCAACATTGCTAGTAATAAGGGAAATGCAAATCAAACCACAATGAGATACCACCTTACACCAGTAAGAATGGCCCGCATCCCAAGGAACAGGCAACAAGAATTGCTGGCGAGGATGTGGAGAGAAAGGAACACTACTACACTGCTGGTGGGAATGTAAACTAGTCCAACCACTATGGAAAGCTGTGTGGAGGACCCTCAAGTTAATGAAAATGGAACTACCATTTGACCCAGCAATGGCTCTCTTGGGAATCTACCCAAAAGAGACCTCAATGTGGGTACAAAGGGACACCTGTGCTTGGATGTTTACTGCTGCACAATTTATAATTGCAAGGTCATGGAAGCAACCTAGATGCCCCAAAACAGATGACTGGATGAAAAAAATGTGGTATATATACACGATGGAATATTACTCATCAATTAAAAATGACAAATTTGACCATTTTATAACAACATGGATGTACTTAGAAGAAATCCTATTAGCAGAAACAAGTCATAAAGAAAAAGACAGAAACCAAATGGTTTCACTAATATATGGGATATAGTGGAAAAAAAAATAAAAGACTTGAGGAAAAGTCAAAACAAGCTAAGCACCAAACTGAAGTGCACAACTCTGAGCAGGAGGGAAAGGAGGGGGGGTAGAGGTAAACCCCTGGGATTACAATTTTGTAAAATGTATATATAAATTTTAAAAAGTTAGATAACAGATAATTTTATTGAGTTTGGATTATATCTGGTGAGGTGGCTAGTAGCAAATTTTAAGCACACAAGATCTTTGCTACAATGAAGGTAGGTGAAAACTAAAAATGCTTCTTTGAAATTCATTTTTTAATCAAATTTTAACCTTAAGCTTGCATTAAATTCCAAATACAAGGTAGTAGTGGATCACTGGCTTCATTTTTCAATAATGTAGAAGTGTCATAAACATTGCCAGAGTGTTCCTCTTAACAAGTTATGTGCTTGTTTATTCCAAACCTACTAAACTGAAACAAAAATGACAAAATGAATGTGTAGCTTTAGCTAACTTAAATCTCCAAACAAATTGTGATACCAAATTTACTTTTTAAATGTCAAAATTATTTTGTCAAAGCTAAGACAAAGTCAAGGAAACTGAAAGAGAACCTTTCTCTACCTAAGGAAGTGTGAAAATGCATGGTAAAAGCAGGTAAGATAAACATAAAAAAGAGTTTGAAGTACCCTGTAAATATGCTTATTCTATCATATCTAGTACAGTCACACACACACACACACACACACACACACACACACACACACAGATATATATGTTCCTTTAAAGCATCAATATACTCTGCAGGTGAAAACAGAAAAAGAAAGCTGAATCAGACATTTACTAGAGAATCGCTACTCCTTTTATACTTTCAGTGGACTATGGCAAGAGTAACCCCAATGACCTCTTAAACTGCAGGTAATCCTTTTTTGTCTATCCAAGAAGTGTTTCTATTTTGTGAATGAATTCCTTTTAAAAACTGCAAAGTTTCATTGAAAGAATGTTTCCCGATGGAAAACAGAAAAACACTGAGGCATTTTCCACTGGTAAAGTTTAGTCAATATCTGGCGGGTATTATCTGACTTTCATATAAGTTTCACAGGTATCTGTGACATGATTTTCTTCTTTGCCACTCACTTGTATATTAAAATTCTCCTTAAAATCTAGGGGAGAAGTGTTATGTAATAAATGATATGAAAATTTTATGAAATCATTTTGGGCAAAAGGTCTTCAACGGCCTAAGTTTTCTGCACAAACTAAAGCAGAATCTAAAGTCTATCCTGTCACTAGCAAATTTAATAGTATCTGGAAGATTAGGTTTCCTTAACAAACACCAAAGAAACAATAAAAAGGTTCTAAGCCATTAGGAGCTTTACAAGTTTGAAATACAGAAAAAGAACAGTGTAAAAAAATTGTCTTACAGATGTTTCTATATCTCCCCTAATAAAGTATGCTTCTTGCTTAATTTCTAATTAACTGTTTGCTTTACTGATCATGTGCTTACTATCTACTATATGCACCAGATACTGTTAGGCATAACAAACCTAAAGGCTTAAGAAACAATCTTTGCTATAAGAATTCGCCATTTTAGATATTTTTAGACAAACTGACAATACAGCAGGAAAGAACAAATAATGAAGTATGGAGTTCAATGATGGGGTAGTTTTTTGACTGTGGTGTATTATCAATTTTTTTCAAGCTTTTTGAAAGATTAATCTACATTCAGTCTCTTCCACTTTTCAATTCCCAATATCTACCGGTGCATAGTAACTTCATTTCTGTTCCTAATACTAAAATAAAATATTTGTAGTCAAGTTCATTATTGGTTTTGCCAAAACCAAAAGATCTCTTTTAGTTCAAATCTAACAAGTTAAAAACAGGTCAGCCCATATGCTTCCCTCTCAATTCCTTCCTACATTCAAATGAACCTCTTAAAACCTAGAATTCTCTTCTTAATTTGCAAAGATTCACACCTACTGTATGTGTGTGTGTGTGTGTGTGTGTGTGTGTGTGTGTGCTCAAACCTTAAATGATTTCTTTTATGGATCACTGTCCGAATCTTTTTACTAATTCCTCTATATATATACAGAGTATATATTATATATATAACATATATATAATACTCTGTATATATATAATACTCTGTATATATATATATAATATATACTCTGTATTAGTAAAATTCCTCTGTATATATAGTTCTAATACATCTTCTACAACACCACCAAGGGGATCATTAAAGAAAAATTCCACTGATTCTTCTATCTAAATCTGATTTTTCTCTCCAGTGGCTTCAGGAAAGATACTCCTCAGTACGTCACAAAAAGATTTGATGATTTTTGTCCCCCACCAGCACTCTATCACTTGTTTAAAAGTGATTACATGTTCTTTGTATATCCAATAACATACAGTTCCAAGTGAAGTTCTCCTATGTTTATAAATGCCATTCCCTAAATCTGCAAAATCTGGTTCAACTCATTTGCTTAACTCAATGTGTTGCTTCTCTACTAAGTTTCCCTTACCATCTCCTACCACACCTGAGTATTTTATGCAGTCTCTATTAAGCTTCTAAAGCTTATCAATATTATCTACTGACCATGTGTGAACTCTCCGGGGAACAGATATTATTTCTTTCATTCTATCTCTTAAGTCTTGGAACAATGTCTGGCTCTTAAACAGAAATTTGTTTAACCATGTATAAATTTTAAGTCTTTGTAACTTTTTGTTTTTCTGCTTCAATTTGAAAATACATGTATGTTAGGGTTTCTGAAAACAGTGGGAGGAGGAATCTTTTTCTATGGTTTTAAATATGCTTTTGAATTATAAGAACAATTTATTCCTGAGAGAATTAACTCTGCTTTTCTTTGGTAAACATTAACTGAAGCATTGATTCTAAAACCAAATTTTTTAAAAATTAAAAACAGAGAACTAAGGTTTGATAACATGCTAACTTCTCTCCTGGGTTGCCATCTATCTATGAAAATAAGAGCAGCAGGTAAGACTTAAAGACTGTTAACTATGTCTCTTGTTCTGTACTAATTACATGCATTATTTCAAGAAATATCACAAAAATCCTATGGGGTTAGTACTATTGCCATCTACTACTCTTCTCTTTTTTGTAAGAGAAGAGAAAACCAGCGATTAAACAGGTGAGGTAATCTGTCCAAGTTGCAGTGCTAGAATGTAGCCAAACTGAGAGTACTCCCAAATGCCAAAGCTGATGCTGTTAATCAGTGTTATACTACCTGTAGGTGTGCCTACTCAGAAAGGACTCACAAGAATAAGTCCCTCAGAAATGGTTTCAAATGTACCTACATGAGCTCTTTAGTAATAAATGTGCAAGACCTTAAGAAACCAAATGTAACTGATATGTAATTCAAACCAAAAATATGCAATGTTTCATATAAAAAGGAAACATTGGTTGGTTCATTTCAGAATTATTAGAATAAGTAACTATGTATTCTCTCACATGGATCAGTAATCAAAATCTACTATCTTAAAGCCTTATCCTAACAGTTTTCAAAACTGATTTTCGAAGCATGACAGTAACTAGTCTTTCCCCAGAAACTGAGGAAATACCCACTCCTGTCTTTATGAAATAATGCGAACAATGAATAATGAATACATATACTCTACTGCCCCTTGATAGAAAAATTCAAGAAAATTTTAAATAAAAGAGCACTTATGCCTCTGTATTTCTTATCAAAAGATATTATCTTAGAATGTGTAACTGCAAATCACCAGGAAAATTTTATGAAACTATGAGTTTTGTACAATTAACAAATTATATCACAAATGTAAAACATTTTTTAAGACGTGAGACCATAAAAACAGAACAATAATAATTTTCTCCTACAGTGATGTGTTTTCAATTAAAGGAAAACAATTTCCTCTTTGGTATCATTCCTGTTCCCCAAATCAAATGCTCTTGAAAGGAGGAATTAAATGTCTATAACAGGGGTAGATAAGTTAGCTTAGGTTTTACATAGATCCGTGTTCTAACTACTGATCTCCACTGACAGTGTAAAAGCAACCATAGAGAAGACATAAACAATTGAGCATGCCCATTTTTGAAAATATTGTATTTACATAAAAAGGTGACAGGCTGGATGTGACCCAAGGATAACAGTTTACTAATCCTGATCAGTAATGCTCTTCCAATTCCGTAATTCTAACTTGATTAAATTTATGACATAGCAACATTTTATTTCGCTGCATTTTCCCTGAAAAAAATCTAGGAGATAAAGTATGTAGTTCAAACCAAAACACATGCAATGTTTCATATAAAGTGTTAACAAAAACATCATCATTCCTATCATTTTTAAAGAAAAACTTGCCACAAAGTACTTTACCAACAAAACATTAAGTTATGTAAATGTATACTCACCAAACTGAAGTACAAACTCAGTATGTTTCTCGTTTCAGTATACCATTTTGTGAAACAGTATTTTTAAAGGGAAATTCTTTTAGACATTAGTAATACCAAATTTATTTTGTTTTGAGTTAAATTTTATTAGTATATAAAACTTGAAAATGCTAAATGTTCAATGAACTTTTGAGAGCAAATTACTGTTGTAGGTGTATAAAGCACTTTAGCATACATAAACACCATTTTCCACAACGAAAATACAATCTGTCAGAAAGTTAAAAAAAAAAACTTTCACTTTTATTTTGCCTCACAAAGAACAATGAAGAAGGTGAAAGGGGAGAATACTGATGTAAGAAATAGTCTGCAAATGCCTGTAGTTTGAAGTGGGTTAGTCAGGGAAAATTATAAAAATGTCATGCAAGTATAAAAATGATATCCTACATCCTGCTGTTTAGCTGCTTTACAGATGACCGGGTGTGTGTGTAGAGAAGTAGATATAAATAAAACTTAGTTTACAAGCATATTTACTTAAAAGATGAATCTATAATTGTCACAACTATGTAAAATTTGCAGCTGCTCTCTTCAAAGACAGAGAGGAATTTCCATTTTTCTTCAATTTCCCATTTTCTTATTTCAAAGGAAGAAAAGAACGTGCCAGTAAGCGCACACCTTCAGCCCACAGTATTTAATTAAAATACAACCAAAATAAGTAGTAAGCATTACCCTCAGTGTACGTAATAGTATCGAAAAATAGAAAAAAAATTCCAGAATTATCTCCCTCAAAGCTGAAAAGCTTTTCTCCATTAACAAGTTAAAGAAGCAACAACAAACCCAGAGCCACTTTGAACACAACATCAGACATATTGAAGAATGAGGAGTTAAGAATAAAAAGTAAAAAGGAAAGCAAACTAGGTATGTTCAAAACTTTTTCTATAACTATATTTCAAGGGCCTTTTCTCACAGAATATCAAGTTGTTTTCTACAGATAATATAAAGAAACATTTAATAATCTCCTATAATTAGCTTAACACAAATTTGAAAATACCCTTTAATTAGAATTAAAATTATAATATTTTACAAAAAGGAAAAGTGAGTATTTAATATATTGCTGGAAATTATTCTTATCTGTGAAGTAGGATCATAATGAAACTATGCTACAAAGGTTTTCAAGAACTTTCCAAACTTGGATTAAGTTCAACTTTAAGTAAAATTTTCGGTAATAATCTATTTTATATAAATTTCCAGTTCTTCATTAAAAGGTTAAACAAACGTCCTATTTTCAAGCTCAGCTACAAGCAAATGACTCTTCAATGAAAAATTACTTACAGTAAATATCCGTCTGCCAGTTCGATCAAAAGTTACACAGTACACAGATGATAAATGTCCAAGAATTCGTTTATGCATTTTCATGTGCTGATATACAGCAGTTGGAACAAGTCTTTCAAGTCTGTATTTCCCATTCAGCTTCCTTGAAAATAAAGTATCCGCTACCAAGAAAGAGGGAAATTATCAACATAATTCAGAAGTCAATTTTGTTGTCATCATTTAAAAATTCATTTTTAAATATGCCAACTTATTATAAGTTGATTAAAAATAAAGACATTCTCTAATGTATATGACTCTTCTCCAGTACTAAAGTTTTCAAAATAGTCAACAAAAGCATATAATTTCATTTGAGACAAGTTACATACTTCTGCACCCATTTCACAAAAAGCAAATTTAGCTAAATGACCTGCCAAAGTCACAAAAGTTAGAATTAAAACTCAAGAATTCCTTAGCTAATGACCGTAAAAAAACAGAAGTCTTTTATATATTACCTACTTAAAAAATCCTTATCAGATTTTGTTTCAAAATCAGTTTGAAATTGGATGAAACAATTTCTTTTTTGCCAAAGAGCAATTCTTTAACACTCAAAATTTGACACATTAAATGATGTCCAAATGAAGACTGAGGAGTAATTCTTTGCACTATTCAAAAAATCAGTGAACTGGGGATCCTGCTAAACATCCATAGTCCTCCTCCTTTTTCAACTTATTCTTTTTAACCATCTCTAAATGTATACCTGAGATTTATCTGATGTGCAGATTCCAGCACAAAATTTTGTCTTTCATTTCAGTAAGTACCATACTTTATTCTGATTAACTATGAACAATGTTCAACATGCTCACTGATCAGCAGATACAATATTCACTTATAAATTACCTTCTCGTAGTTATTTCTTACTGAACATGACTGCATGTATTAAAAAAGGTTTCACACTTGAATTTAGTCCTAATGACAAGTACACACACACACACACACACACAATATTAGTTAACCTAGGTTTAGAGCTTAGCAATTATGTGCTTAAAGCTAATGACATACAAGTATCTCAGAATCCTCAGCATTTATTATTTTTCCCATTGCTTGGAACATTCCCAATCATTTGGGGATCATTACATATGCAAGTAGAAAATATTCTTGGAAGGCTGGTAAGATATGTAGAAGAAATGCAGTTCTAAATAATTTCAAGTTAATAATTTATTACGCTTAAGTATTTTTTAATACATCAATCATTTTATATTCTCATAGAGTATCTCTCTAGATGTCAGCTTCTAAGTTCTCTCCAACAATGTATTTCAGCATCTACAATTAGATTTGGATTAAAGAGAATTCTAAAATTTTATTAAACTATAGAACAGCAATCTTTTAAAACAACCATGGTTTAATAGATATGCTGTCAGAAGAAAATATGACATACTAGTTTTACCCTTAAATTGAATAGCATACACGATTTTGGTTTAAAAGTACATTTATTTTCAGAAGTATGGTAATGGGAAATACTCAAAATTAAGCCCGACGAAGTAAACTCCTATCCTTTCCACTTCCCAAATTTTCATCCTCCAGGGCCTGTTAATAAGATACACCCTCTAGGAAAGCTGTTAAATTTCAAAAGCAACTTAATGTGTAGTGCCCTGTAACATTTCTACTCAAAACTGCAAATATTTTTCCATTTCCTCTCTAATCATATCTGCTATTTCTTCTTCCCCTTTTTTATCCACTCCAGTCATTCTAATCTCATCCATTCTTTTAATACATCAGGCATGCTCCTATTTCAGGGTCTGTGCACTGACTCACTCTCCACATATGGCTAACCAGATCTCTTCGAGTCAATTCTCAGCATGCTACCTTCTCATGAATGCCTAACTTGATCAATCCACTGAAAAGTGCAATCCATCCACTACCACCACTTATAATTCTTGATTCTCTTTAATGTAGCTTCATATTTACTATTTTCCTATCACTGTTGCCTGATGTTTTTACAGATCTAGTTGCTTATTATGTTCACTGTTTTGTTTCCTGCCTCCTCCTCCCACTACAACATAAGCAGTCTGGAGGTAAGACTTTTAAGATTGGTGCTAGAGAGGTTCTTAGAAGAATTTCAAGTCTAATGTTTGTCTTATCTACGGAAATTAACATAGTGGTTAAATGTCATCTCCAAAATAGATGGTGAGCAGAAAAAGTTACAGAACACTACTATGTCAAACAGAAAGATAAAATATATCCAAGGGATGAATCTCAAATTTGAATCCAGGTAATTTGACTCTAAAAAGTACACTCTTACCCAGCAAGCCCTGCTAGGAAAAAAATGACTGAAAGGAAACGTAGCAAAGCGGGACTAATTTTAGATCTATATTCTATATCGCAAATTTTCTCCATTGAGCCCATATTCATTCAAGTTAAATTTTTATTTCCATAAAAGTATAGTTCCAATTTACCTCTATGAACTCAAAAGAACAATATAAAAATCTAAACTGTCTGAAGATTTTGCCTTAAAGTAGGCCCTTAAAGATACAAGGAATTTTAAATTGACGATAAAAACAAAAATTTTAAAGATTAAGTCTATAAAAGTATATGAATGTACACTAGATACAGAAACCAGAATTTGCCTATTTGACTGATTAGCTACAAAAAAAAATCTGTTTCTCATTTGAATCAATGTGATAAAAGACAAAATTACAGTTGATTTTTTTCTAAAAATTTCCCCATTAGGTTATTTTAAGTAAAAGAGAAATGTATCACAAACAGGCTCAATTTTATTTGGGAAGGAGGACTATATAAAAGAGCTTTTAAATTTAATCAACTTTAAAAGGCATAATTGCAAAGCTTGTAACAACTATTCTGAGATTATGAACATAAATATGTAATTAGTGAGTGAAAATCAAATATTAATAATGAGAGCCAGAATTAATCTGAGAAATAACTCAAAAAGATTTGGCTAACATCTATAGCACCATTTGGTGCCTTTATCAACCAACACCAATAACTACAAGCTGAACTATACAGTAAAGAGACACAAATTACCATAATTAGCAACAATGAACAAAAGTCCCAACTTCAGTTAAAGTAGGTAGAGGTTTGCAACATTAGAAAAAAATCTTCTCAGTTTTCTGCTCCACTAAAAGAGGGGTAAAGGGAGCAAGAATAGAAAAGTAAAAATGAAAATAATGACCTGGGTAATACAACATACTCAAAGTGTACTCTTATTTTACTACTATAACTAAAATAATTTGCATACACAACAGCTAGCCTCCAAATCACTATATATTCAACTGAGATGATTAACTGTACCTCTTGTTTGAAAGACATGTTTTTTAAGATTTAACAGATACCATAAAGATGAGTAATGTCTGAAAAGAACTCAAATATGAACTGAAATAAAGTAAAGAAATAAAGACCCCAAGAGTTAAGCAAGAAATTCATATTATTTCTCCTCTCTTCTTTATTGGAATCTAGTCTGTTACCACCTCAAAACAGAAGATAATGCAATGGCATTATTTTCATTTAAATATTTTTAAATTTTTTAAAAATTCATTTTTTAGAGTAATATGGTTTTATGTTAAACATTATCACCACTCAGTGTGAGTCAACAAACATCTATCTATATAGAACAACTTTATGGGCCAAGTGCGGCCTAAGGGATGTAACAGAGAAAAGACATACCTACCCTCATGGAGACTGCAGTCTAGCAGGAAGAAAGACATGCTTAGAGCATGAATGTCAAGGAGGCTAGCACACAGAGAAGAAAATGAGAAAAGTAGAATGCTTTTAAGTTATGTCAGGCATTCTGGAAAACTTTCCAAGGACAAAAAGTTAAGAGATTTTTGGGTAAGTAGGAGTAATAAAATAAGATATGCTTTGGGGTAGATTTATCTCAACTACCATGAGAGCAGATAGGAAAAGGTTTAACTAAAAACAAAAGTCAATCTGCAGAAGAAATTACAGGATCTGAAATATGAAACAGTTCAGAAAAAATTAATCATTTTACCAATAAAAATCAATTATCTTTATGGGACTGAATACTTTCTCTCAAATTTAAGTATGTATTGTAAATAATTATCTTGCAAAGTAACTTGAATATTTTACTGTTTCTATACTAAATTTATATACTAAGAGTTTATATACTATATACTAAGGCATAATTCAAAAGGTTCCTTACTTTTAGTCAACAAATTGGAATAGGTTTATAAATTTATATAGTATAAATTTATATACTAAGGCATAATTCAAAAGGTTCCTTACTTTTAGTCAACAAATTGGAATGGGTAGTACAAGACTAATGCCAAAGATTTCAAAGAAGGAAAATGATACAATACATGATAGAAAGTTAAATGCATAAGACAGAAAATAACAAGGAATAATTATGAAAGAAATTATCTCAGATTTCCTCAAGTTTCCTCATTAATAAAGTAGGGGTAACTTGCAGGGTTATGGGAAAAAAATGAGACTGAATATTTTGTAAATATATCGTAACATCAATTCTTACTCTACTTAATCAAAACTTCATATATTATAAAAGTATTACTGAGCAGTTTCTCTTTTATTTGTTTTAGAGACTTTATAGAAAACAGTTTCTCCCATGTTTCTTCCTTAAGGAGATGAAAACTTTGTTGCTCTATTTATATAAATACCTCAGTCTGATATGTTAAGGTGCTTAGGAAGATGAAGATGTTCAAAACTTCACTTCAAAATAAAGTTCCTGAAGAAATTCAAAATACTAAGTCTGAGATTTCTCGAAGATGGTATATGGTAATTTGCTTTATTTACACAAACAAGAAATCCAACACGAAACCCCATAATCAATATAGAAAAATATGCAACACAAATTAAATGGGAAAATAATTAGTGCTGCGTAATTACTACTGGAATTTCCTGATAGAACACATCAGACACACAGAAAAGACACCTCTCATCGCATCTATAACCTTCAAATTCCATCTTATTTATCAAAGAAAATAAAACACTACAAGAACAATTTAAATTCGCCTAAGGAAACCATCATTCTTCAAAGTGTCTCCCACTTTGTCAATCATAATCTGGAAAGAAAGTTAAGTAAAGAAAATATAAATAATCATGTCTACTTTATGTCTGGAACTTTGGCATAAATACAATTAGCTTTCTTTTCCTTAAAAACAAAAAATACAAACACATCAAGTTTCAAAGGAAATAGGGAGGCTAGAGGACAAGGGAAAATTAAAAAACCCAAACCTACACCAAATGGAAATATGACTATATTCTAAACATTTTTGTTCCACCTCAATTTACAAGTACCTTTAACTACCCACTGTCTCATTTAATATTTACTGATGCTGCAAAGTTGAATCTACAAAAAACAATAAAACAATCTCTATCTTTTAGGATAGCAGGAGAAACAAAGGTAAAAATTCAAAGCTATGTAATTAATAACTACAGTACTGGTACTTATACTAAGTACTTAGTTTCCTGTCCAGAGACATTTAAACAGTAAAGGATGGATATGCATAGAATGGACATGAGAGATTACAGAAAGAAATAAACATGTAGAGACAAGAGGATAAAAGATTTTGGCTAACTCTAAAAACTGCCAAATAGTTCTTCAAGGATCGAGCACAAGCGATAGGTAGGGAAAAGGTCAGTTTTATTACCCCTATTAAAAGAGACTATACAAAATCACTAGGATAAAGGAGGCATGGCGTGGTCATATTTGCATTTTAGAACATTTAGAGCAATGTTTCCCAGCTGGAGGTACATTTTATTCCAGACAAATGTCTGTAGTTATTTTTTTTTTTGAGACTAGGTCTCGCTGTTTTGCCCATGGAACCGTAGGCTCACGTTGCCTGTAGTACCACACTCAAGCAATCCCCAGCCTCAGCTTCCCAGGTAGCTAGGATTACAGGCGTACGCCACCATGCCCAGATATTTTTTTGGGACTAGGTCTCGCTATGTTGCCCCTGGTGGGACTCGAACACCGATCCACAGACACTGCCACGACTCCATGAACTGTCGCTTACAGGCACGCACCACCGTGCCTGGTTGTAATCATTTTTGGTTGTCACAACTGGTGGGGACACAGGAGGAGTTTGCTGCTAGCATTTACTGGGTATAGGCCAGGATGCTGCAAGAGATAAGCTGCCTCCAACAAATAAATATCTGGCTCAAAATACAAACAATGCCAAAGCTAAAATACTCTAGCGTAGAGCTAAATCTTAGGGTGTAAAGAAGACTAGCAACAGACAGCAGAGGTCACGTTCCTGTTTATCCTTTAACACCAGATCCCAGATCTCATGTACTGCCACATATTAAGCAGGAACTCAACATTTACTTGGTAGTGAATGAATAATGTAGCCCTCCAGGCAGGAAGCAACAAGGCCTGAAAAGCGGCTGTGACAGGGTAGAGGAAAACAGATTCAAAACTTCAAAACAGGGCCTTATTTACTAAATAATCGTAAGGATTAGAATAACAAATTTCAGGGGGTGAAAGTTCTAAACATCTCTAAAGTTTGTGACAAATATGAGATGTTCATACAGATGTCGGATAGTTTGCATATAATTTTAAAACATTCAAAACTAATCATTTTGTGATCAATTAATCAAAATGATCCTTTATCAGCAAGAGGTTCAACAGAAACAAACAACTAAAACAAAAACAAAACAGAACCCAGAACAAACTCTGAGCATAATATACTATCCTGGACTGGATCCTGGAACAAGTAAAGGTAACTGGTGAAAAAATGTGGTGAATGTAAGATCAAAACATTAAGGGAAACTGTAAGGGGTACATAGGAGCTCTTTAAATTATATGAGCAACTTTCTGGCAAATAATTTCTTACTCCAAAATTAAAATGTATTTTGAAAAATCTATCTCAATTATGTCAAAATTTGAATATCTGAATCTGAATCAAACATGTAAGTTGGCACTGAAAAAAAACAAAAATGCTTATGATTATCTTCTTATTCTCACTGACACTTGATAATATCACACTGACCAAGAAAAGAACAAAGAAACTCCGTAAAGGCAGTCATATTAAAAAATAGTAAAAGCTACAAAAGAAGTATGTGTTACTACAAACACTGATACATCTTTTTAACTCTTCTGATTCATACTTATCATCTGAAATGATAGTGTATTCTACACAGGCAAATTACTCTTCAAAAAAATTTGATCCATTTTCCTTAGCATTTCCATCTTAATCACAACTTTACAGCAATGAGAAGACATTCAAAACTGTCATTAAGGTGAACTGGTAAGACATGACATTTAATGAAATAAGCATAGTCATTTGACTTATCTAACTTTTTTCCTTAGTGATTTCAAAAAACTTTTTATTTTTTTTTTAAATAAAACAGCAAAAGTAAAACTGGCATTCCAGTAGTACTTTTTAAAAACAAAACAAAAGAACTAATAATTTCCTGAAAATATAAGTGGGAGGGGAAAAACAGTATCTTAAAGCCTAAAAACAAAACATTTTCAGAGACATATATAACCTTTCATAAAGGTACTTTCTGATAGATAATTCTGTTACCTGAATATACTACTTGATTTCTCCACAGTGACACAAAACTCATGATTATTTTTGCCACATTTACACTCCCAGTATGTTCATTTGTCAGCAATACTCATGTATCTGACAACCAATAACCTCGCCTGAAAATCTTAGACCTAATTTTATAAAATATTTGGTATCCTTCAAAAATATAACACTAGTCTTCTTGAGGAGCCAAGTGTTATCATTTAAAAATTATTGAGAATAAAATATAGCAATAATTATTTCAGTTAGTTTCATGCTACCTAAGTATGTATAACCTTAGTCAAGTCATCAAACCTTTTTATGTTTCCAGTTTCTTTTTCGTAAAATAACAGTAAGAGTTCCCAAGTCTAGATCACTTAAAAGTTTTAAGAGAACATAAAAGGAAAATACTCAGTGTTATATTTCTGGCACAGAATAATTACTCACACAGCAAGTGTTAAGAGGAAAGTTACATACTATCAATCATTCTTACACTTTGATTGCCTATTCAGGGTTATTTAGACAAAGTGCTGAAAGAATGACCTATTCCTTTATTATAATATAGATTTGAAGTTTTTCAAAAACAGGATAAACTTTTACCTACAGGGGAAATTCCTTTAATAGTTTTTAATTCCCCTGCTTTCAGGAAAAACATCCTACTACCTACCTCCTAGAATAATCTTCTAAATGTAATCTAATATCTTACTAGTCATTTATCAAAAATTACATATAGAAATCATTATTTAACCAGGATAATCATATACTTAAAATAAAACATGACCATTCATAATTGCCTACCATACAAAGATCACATAGCCTGGAAAACAATCCAGAAAGCATAAGACCAAAAGGCATAACATAAAACAGAAGGTAATAGAGAAGACAAAATAAAAGTCTAGTATCTGTTTTTCCCAGAGGAGAAAATGGAACAGATATATTTTAAAAGATAATGGCTGAGAATATCCTAATGCCAATAAAAGACACTAGATTCAAGAAGCCTAATAAATCTCAAGCAAGGTAATTTTAAAAAAAGAAAATGACAAGATACGTATCACAAACCTTGGAGAAAACCTCAAGAAACTAGAGGAAAAAGACTACCTTGTCAATAGTTAAATGCAGATTTAAACACAAATACATAAAATTGTAAATAATGAATGAAACACCCCATATAAAACACAAGATTGTCACAGAATTTTTTAAAAAATCACTTATATTTTTAAGATATGGAAATACGATATGTAAAAGACTTACAAAAGGTTCAAAGCCAAACAGAAAATACTATATGATCAGTAAATAAAAGTTACACAAAACTATAATACTACCATCAGTATATTAAGTACCAAAAAAGGGAAGAAACAAGTAAAATTTGGATAACCAGTACAAAGAGAGTAATATTCCTGGCTAGACAGAAGAGTGGGATGGGAGAAGAGCCTATGATTAAAATATGAAGGTTTTTGAAAGTCAGAAGTTGATGTAGAACAGCTTAAACTATCCATTTATATATGCAACATTGCAAAGGGTAGGATAAATAAGATTAACATTACTGTGTTACAGAGTATGATCAGGAAGGGAGAGGGATGACTTGGAATTAGGAAAACTTGGTTGGATGATGTTATAGCAATCCAAGTAAGGATAAGGGCCTGGCAGCAATAGAAGTGAAAGGGGTTAGAACTAAGGAGGCATTTCAAGTGGAAGACTTTCTTGCATTAGTTTTCCTTCTATAGAATTTTAAGATTAAAACAGTGAAATATGCCTTATAAAATCATAATCACACTATTTTTGCTTATACCATTATAATTGATTTGTATTATGGTATAGTCACCCATTCATTCAACCTAATAAGCATTTTAATAAACAATATTTCATAAAAATAAAATGTCAACAACGAGCTAATGAGCCTGCATATGTACAATAGACAAGTCATTACAAATGACTTCATTAATATTGCCACTAAGAAAAAAGTCTGACCGCTTTTTCTTCATAACTGATAATGTAAATACGAAATTATCCAATTTCATAGTAATTACATAAAATTTTTTGGTGAAAGCTCTTTACCAAGAAACTATCTAATTTGAAACAATATAATGAATTAAAACTCACCAATGCTGGGTGGGCTACCATAGTTAACTGGTGACTCAGGTGGTCTTCCACAATGCAATGCAGCCAATGCAGATCCTTTCCACACAACATGTTTGCAGCCTATTAAACACAAATTTTTATAGATAGAAAGATATGGCAGAGAGAAAAAATGAGGGAAAAAATGTCCACTGGGAGATTTTCATACTTTTATTTGTGCGTAGCAGGGACTGTCTTCCAGCTCCCAATAAAGTCTGTACGCCAGGAACACTCTGTGGAATTTCTTGTTCAAGAAGAGGTCCCAGTCGATGACATATTTGCAGCAAGTGATCAGGTGCTAAATGTCTGTAATACTTCACCTATAGTGAAAGACATAAAATACTTGCTAAATAAAGTGTTATAACTCTTTATGGTAAATAAAATATAGTTCTTATAAGAGTTATTTGTTCTGACTTGACAGTGTTTCTTATGTGAGGAAAAAGTTCTTATTTATTCTGTGAAACCACCGACCTCACAATAAAATGGCTACCTGAACATGGCGTAATCTGCTGAGGAAAAATACTAAAGAATCAATGTAACTTAAATATAGAAAGTTGTAAATTGCCGGGTATGGTGGCTCGTGCCTGTAAGCCTCAGCCTATGAAGCGGCAGGGGCTAGGGATTGCGGTTCAAGTTCCACCTGGGGCCCATAGTGAGACCTCGTTCCAAAAAAAAATAGCTGGGCATGGTGGCACACGCCTGTAATCCCAGCTACCTGGGAAGCTGACGTTGGGGATTGTCTGAGTCTATGGTACCCCAGGCAACATGAGCCTGCAGTTCCATGGGCAAAAATAGCGAGACCTAGTATCCAAAAAAAAAAAAAAAATCCAGATAGAAAGTTGTAAATTAATAGATGCTAGTCAATGCAAACACTATACAATGAAAAAATAGCAATAAAACCTAAAAGTTCACTTCAGTTTAACTTTTTAATTTCAAAAAATTTCAAACATAAATTCACCCAAATATACTACAAAATACTTCATCTTTCACATTATAAAAGTTATCTCCAGAATTAAGATTAAAGAAACTTAACAATTTGTTTTATAATTTTAAACATACTTATGTAACACCTATGCTCAATTTTATAATTTACCCAAAACAGGTCAAATTCCAACTGCTGATTTAAACAAATATTAACTATAAATCAACCTACTTCAAAGTTTGAGCACTGTTGAGAACAATTCATGTGAACATCTGAAACCAAAATACAAAATGCTAATTCTTTTATTATTTATCCTCAACCCTTTAGTAAATAGTCACCTGCAAAATATTTTCATGAAAATTATAGAAAATGAGGTTGGGCCTGGTGGCACATGCCTGTAGGTGGCAGCCTAGGAAGCCACGGCCAGGCCCAGGGATCACAGTTCGAGTCCCGCCAGCGGCCCGTAGCAAGACCTAGTCCCTAAAAAATAGCTGGGTGTGGTGGAGTGCGCCTAAAATCCCAGCTACCTGGGAAGCTGAAGCTGGGGATTGCTCGAGTCTGTGGTACCCCAGGCAACGTGCGCCTACAGTTCCACAGGCAATAATAGCAAGACCTAGTCTCAAAAAAATAAAAAAGAAAGAAAATTACAGAAAATTAAACACTAATCTCTTTATATTTAGTTAATAAGTTACAAAAAAACTGTCACACCTAAATACTCAACTATTATGCAAATATGTTTAGTACCACTGAAGGTCCCTCAGAAAAGTTATGACTAATACTAAAACATCACTGCCTTTTCACTGTCATGTTCATGAGTGTACACTGTTTTACAGCTGCAACATACATGTCACATCAGACTGAATGCAGAGCAGATACAAGATCTAGTTTATACTCTTATATTAAAGACACAAAATGGACAATGTCAATCTATCACAAATTTGTTTTGGAAATTGTGCTATAAAAATATTTATATTAATATGATGTTTATTGTACTATTTAACAAATGTTTTCATATTTGTTTTGATTTTTCAAGTATCAAATATGAAGAGATCATAAGCCATGTAGACAAAGGAACTACAATAATTTTTATTAATGTAAAAGTGTTTGAGACCGAAAAGTATGAGAACTGATACTCAAGTTAACTTAGCAATAGCAATTCTAAGTTATGATTTTCTTAGCAAAAGACCGGAGGGAGGGGGCAATCTGAGGCTAAATCATTTCACTCCATTTGCAGCATCTGTTATACTCTTAACTACAAGGTATCATAAATAGTGTTTTTAACAAGTTGACTAGTATGTTCCTCTAAGCTAACATAGTTTAATCACAATACACTCCTGTCACAGAAACAACATGAAGCTATAATCTGACAAAAAAGAAAATTTAAAACAATGTCTGGCATAAAGTAGATGGTAAGTACTGATAGAATGAACACTTAATGGAAAAAAGGCTGTAATACAAAGTAGAGATGTTACCATCTTCAGTTGAAGATTCAAAAGCAGAGTAACATCAAAGTCTCTGGACAAAAATATATTCTATTTAATTTGATTTTATGTACAATTTCCTAAGTCCATTTACTAATCGTTATTCTTTAACTCATCTTTATTCAAAACATACTTTTCTAAAACTCGAATGATTAGAAATAAACAGAAAAAAAATACCTTTGGATAGGTCATGAAATGACCTATTTAGAATTTTTAGAATTACAATTATACTTTTAGAATTACAGCAATACTTCTACAATTAGTTATACTTTTCTCTAATCTGCCTTTTAAAAAAATGTAATTTAAATAGTAAAAACAAAAAAGACTAATATTTAGGGTCTCTTCCAGGTCTGAACTTATACTCTAGCATGAATTCTTAAAATGATCATCAAAATTTCTTAATATTTTACTTCAACAAAAAAGTCATTAATTTATTAACTTGGGATCTTGTAAAATATATTCCAGGTAGTAGACTGAAAATTCTTACTACAGAATTACATTTTTTAATAAAATATTATAAGAGCAACATTTTCCAACTAAATCTTTGATTTAGTATACTTCAATTTTAAGTTAAAAGAAACACTTTCAATGTCTAAATTCCTCATGCTTTCTTTATACAAGCTGATGCCTGTGATGGCAATCATTTCTTTACCCACCCACCTCCACTACTCATTCTTCTTCACTCTTAAGTCTCTGCCTCACTGCCTTCCATTACCTGCTATATATAACACCCTAGGATTTCTTTTTGTACATTTTGTTTTTATATTTCCATAGCTCATTCCTTTCTAAATGTTCCTTTATACCACACTCCCCCTTTACTCTGTAGTATTTATATTACTCTTAAAATAATTTTATACTTAAGACTTCAGTGGAAATCTAATGCAAGTTACCAACCTCTTCCCCAAAAAACACACATTAAACTTCATGTTATCTTGCCCTATGTAGGGAGTTCAAAGAAACCCTGTATCGCATTAAAATGTCTGATATACTTGTCCAGGTACTACATAAAAAACATAGGATTAGATCTTGTTCACCTATATGGGCAACCTGTATTAGCAATACTGACAGCTAAGTGCTTAAAAAGTCATTAGATAAATGAACACATGAAATATCCAAAAACTACTTAATTTTCTGTCTTGCCAGTAAATAGTGAAGGCTCCTTAGGTCTGGGATCCTAGAGCCCAGTTCCAGACCCTTTTCTCATACTATAATTTCTCTCTGAAAATATTGTAATAATTCTTACATTTATATTAATGGCTAAGGTATGCGTATCAAATTTTCATAAAAGACACATATCTCTTTGGAATTTCAAAGCCTTTTAACTCAAAATAGACAAAAAGGAACTCATTGCCCTCATGCCTACACCTCGCCACCCTAAAAAAAAGGTTGCCTGGCCGGGCACGGTGGCTCGTGCCTGTAAGCTTCAGCCTATGAAGCCAAGCGGCCAGGGCTAGGGATAGCGGTTCGAGTTCAGCCTGGGGCCCGTAGCGAGACCTAGAGTTCCAAAAAAAAACAAAAAAAAAAAACAACAACAAAAAAAAAAAAACAGCTGGGCGTGGTGGGTGGTGCGTGCCTGTTATCCCAGCTACCTGGGAAGCTGAGGCTGGGGATTGCTTGAGTCTGTGGTACCCCGGGCAACAAGAGCCTGCGCGGTTCCACGGGCAAAAATAGCGAGACCTAGTCTCAAAAAAAAAAAGGTTGCCTATCTTGGTCAATGACAACACTATCCAGTCGCAAACCTCATACCACACATTTTTTTAATGCTGCCCATTCTTCCCTCCCACCTCATTCCCAACAGCCAGGTGGTTGCCAAGTCCAAACTGATTTTTCTTGCCTATCTATAAAAGTCAGAAACTTGCCTTTGATATCTACCGAACTTCAAAAGAGCGTAAGTTAAAACCATCTTTTTAACAGACTCTCATCTTTCCCATTCTTTCATAACTTCTACTTTATTCAAATCTACACTCTATATTTAATGCTCTTTTCTAAAATCTTTATCTGATCAAGCTACTCCTACCTAAAACACTTCAGAAACTTCCTTGCCCTTTGGGGATCCATCTCTTTAATTAACATGATCAACAAGCCCTAAAAAGCATGTATGATTCATTCCTATTTCTCTGCTTCATCTAGCATATACTACCTCCACGTTCCATCTTACAGATTTAGATATGGTGCCCTTCTTTTGAGTTCTTTATCTACACTGTCTCCTGTCAGGCTTTCCCCATTTGGTACATTGCCTGTATTTCCCAAAATACCCTTACCCAGACAAATCTTCTGTTTCAGATCTCCAATGTAACTCCCTTTGTTCTGTTCAATCTAAATGTGGTATCCTGCTTGCACCAACGCCATAACTTTTTCTTAACTTATGTATCAGTTGATGAATATACATTTAAAAGTATAATAATTTAACGCTTTCCCTCATAATGTGGCAGAGTACAAGAGAATATAGGCCAGGTAACTTGGTTCCCAACTGCACAACAGACTCAAACATACACATACCTCATATATATTGTTAGATAGAAATTGTTAGTGTTATTTTTCTACATATTAGCTTTCATGACTATTAACTCATCACTATTTAAAACATATTTAATGGAAAAATAAATTTAAAAAATGAAATATCTCATTTAGTTTTAGTCTACTTTTTTAATTTTCAAATCAGTAAGAATCCCCACATCTTTAAGAATTTTAGCTTGAGTGTATTTTTACTCTATCAGTAATTAAAAGGAAACCTAAAATGATATAATAAGAAACCTTATCCAAAATGTCTTGAGACTCTTTAGTAACTAACACTATTACTTGGGAAAAACAAAACAAAACAAAAACCCAATTTCTAATATATCATCATGTTCCATGACCAGAGCTTCTTTCACTCTCAAGATACTCAACATATTATAAAGACCAAACTATAACGTGTGATAAATACTAACAACTTTAACAAGGGGCATTTAACACTAGATGCCAGGCCTTCTGCCAGGTCTTTCACATTGCATGTAAAAGCTCTATCATTTTAAACTGGGTTGTATATTGTATTATTATCCCTATTGACAAGGAAATTATCATACAAAAAGATAAAATAAACTTTCTAAGATGACACACTTTTAGCAGCTAGTTACAGAGGTTAAACCAAGGTAGTTTAACTTCAGGACAAATATTCATGGTACTTTCAAATTACTTATTTTTTAAAACACATATATATGTATGAGTGTATGTACGGCATTAAGTCTGTAATTTTATCTGCCTCTGTATGTGTGCGCATGTGAGCCCAAGGAAGCTATTAAGGTAAACATCTTGTATAGTCTTTAAAGTTTTTAAACTGAGTCAGAAAAAGAAATATCTTAAATTTGTTTTACTACTAAATAAACGAGCCCAAATGTGCTAACTCGCATAGTTAAATGGGAACACTTAAATATATGAATAGAAGTAAAAGTTAAAATGGTGGTATAGTGATAATACTATGTTCTAAATAACTAAAGGAAATCACTATCATTAACCTCATTTTTCTCAGTACCGATAAGATTAAAATGTTAAAGTTAGAAACAAGGTGTAAACAAAATTAAAGGGTTAATGCCATAAAATTCATGTTTACTACATAAAGTTCATGTATCAGTAATCCTCAACTTTATTACATACATGTCCTTATTAACATTTCGTTTCCTCTCCCACTAACAATCAAGAGCATGTTCTATGGATGCAACACTGACACCACAGAAGGGAAATTTCCCTCCTAAACCCAGTGAGCTCCTCAGGCCCTTTCCAATCCCACCTCCAATCCCAACTGAACGACTGGGTATGGCAACAACAATTGTTCATCAGTCTAAAATTAGTGATTAAAACCTCAAATTCATCCTTTGCAAATATACTATCTAAAGTAGAAGTCAGCTAACATTTTCTGAAAGAGCCATGCTAAATATATTAGACACAGGGGGTTCCCATCTCTGTAACATAAGCATGTATTTTTAACAATTTTTTAAAAATGTAATAATGTTAGCTTGAGGGATTTTGCAAAAATGGGTCTCCTTCATGATTTACCAACAGCAGTTTAACCAGCCTTCACCTTAGAAACAATTCTTGCATTCAAGCAGGGGCAAAAGAATTCTGTGAAACAGAACAACAATTCAATTTATGGTTTGTCCAGATCTTGAACCAAATCACATCACAAACGTTTACCACTCCTTGATCAGGTTGTAGATATGTAATTTTTCCAGAATTATCAACTGCAATTTAAATAACAGGAACAGGATCATGAGAATGTAAATTGTAGCAATGAAGGTACAAAGAAAAAGGTTAATTTTTCTGATTAGTTGGCTAACCCAACCTGTTTCTGTCTAATACACTATTTCAAATCGACAGCTGTCTTTCCAGTGTATAAACTGTTACCATTATCAGTAGACAGTTTAATCAAAAAGTATTATCAACCTGAAGAAAATAGAATCTGGAAGCCACCACATTCCACGCACTTTCATTAAGAACTCTACTTAAATTTTTAAAGAAGGTAAGTAGCCCAAATTAAGAGTGAATTAGCCTTGATTTGACCTAGCAAAGTGAGTTTGGAGAAAACATTTATTTACTCTAGTCTGACTGTCCTCATCTGTAAGACTGATAATGCAATAGTTCCCACCTTGGAAGGTAGTGACACAAGGGCTGATCATCATTTTAATTATACTTCACATTAGTTATTACATGTTTATCATTCAGGGTGGAAAAAGCTTCTCAGACTTCCCCAACAGGAGGGAAGAAAATGGTACTTTTTCAGGACCTTTGAAAAGTGAGGTTAGATCAATATATTCATTCCCTTTACTCAACTTAATGCACTGAGGTCTAGAAATGCTACTGCTTCCTCCAATATATAACTGCAAAGTCCCTATGAAAATAAGATTGACCAAGTTTGGTACCAGCATGATCTGATTAATTAGGCACTTAACTGTATTCAGGAGTCTTGAATATCTAATTGGTTATTTAAAAAAAAAAAAAAGGTCAGCTTTTGGGATTTTTCATATCCATATTCAAATAATTTTCTTCTATCTAAAAGGCTGGTTGCTTTTGTTGTCTAATATAGTTCTTGGTTCTAAAGGAAGGTTTTTTTTTTTTAAATAGCACTTATTTTTAATTCTAGCATATAAATAAAATCAATTTAAAAAAAAATCCTAACAACCAATCACTTTAAAGACTATTATTAAAATCCCATCTAGAAAACTTACAAAACTAGCAAACTTATATATCTGCTACTATTAGAACAAAGTACAGACTTAAATCATTGAGGCAGGCTTGTATTTTTAGGGTTTTTTGTTTTGTTTTGTTTTTTTACTGTTTAAATAGCTTCTTCAGTCAGAAAATGTTATAGAATAATACTTTATGCCAGGTATTCTCAAAATTTATCTGGTTTCATAAGCAAATAGGTTAAGTATTCACAAGTAAATAGGTTAAGGATTCTCTTATTTCATAGGTTAAAAGAAGCTGATGTCCAAAAGCTATACTCTTTGTCCAAAAGCTATACTCTTTGTCCAAGATCACACTATTAACGACGTAGGAGAAACAGTGATCAAATAAAATTCTCCTGAATCCTAGTTTACTGTTGTGATTTTTACTACACTAGTTTCACTTTCAAAACTTTTATCCCTTCCCCCACCACTGTTTTTATGATTACAAACTTAATAGAACCCATAAAACCATTTTCAAGTCAAATCTTCTCGGCTGGATAATATTCTCAGAAGGACTCATACATACTTATGTATCTTTGTAATTTAAAGTATAATAAAATGAATATACTGTGTCGAATTAATCTAGGTGTTCTGTTTACTCTTAATTGTGAATAAAGATGCTTTAAAGAGTTCTTATCACAATTTAGTCAACTAAGAATATGTGTAGATAACAGTAATTCAGTTAGTATCAGCAATACTAACATTAATGTTTGCCATTTTAAGGCAATGAAACACTGCTCTTCCAAGTTTTATTCATCACAGTCTGACTATATATCGCTAACTATAAAAAAAACTCTATCCAAGTTTCCACAAAGCACAAAGTGGGGATACTTTTTAAGCATTAATTTAAAACACCACAAAATGACAAAATTTAACTTTTAAATTAAGTCATATTTGCTAAGTAATTTTTGTGTAGTAAAAATTCCTCTTTGAACATTATGTGGTTAATGTATACATTAAAATTCAAATCTATGATTCTGATTAAAAAGTTATTGTCTATTAAATTAAAAATGGAAAATTCTTAAGATGCTTATTCTTAAAATACCAATGTAAATAATCTTAAAAGACCAGCTTCTTTTTAGCAATGTTTTAGTTCCACACTACTCAAAATATACAAAACAATACAAAGGTAATGAAGTTTCAGAAAATACATATTGTCTAGTATTTAGTATTTTTACACCCAAAACACTAAGCCAGAATCAAATGACACAAAATAAATATTTTCTGCTTGTGTATAACCACTGTTAAGACAGAATACCTGCCTAGTCTTTGTAATAAGAGATCAAATGGGTCATATCACCATAACTGCAGGCCATGTGGAATCCAGAAATCAAGGACACTTTATGTGCTTTTCTTTTGCACATTCAAAGGGCCATAAATTAAATTTGTCTTAAACTATAAATCTCATTCCTCCTACAATTTAAGCTAGGTTTAATTTAAGAAGAAGCTGTATCAGATCATGCTGCTACCTAAATTTTTCAATCACTAATTCTTTTTTCCTTATCTGTGATTCTCCAAGCTCAAATAAGCACATGTAAGGCAAGTGAATCTGCCTCTCACATGTAAGACAAGTGAATCTGCCTCAAAGCTGTTGACAGCCTCCTCTGTGGTGACCAAAAGTTCTCAACTCCTACAAATTTCACTGTTTTATGTCACAGTATTTTAGCATCCCAAATTCTCACATTCCATAAAAAAGTATTACCATTTTCTTCAATATATTAAACTCTTCTACACTCAATGATGTGCTCATTAACTCCAATAGAATTTATTTTCACAAATTACTCATAATCCCACAAAAACAGCTCCTCACAAAGCAGAAACTAGTATTTTTTACCATAACCTTTTATATTCCCCAAATTTGATTACCTTTATCACTTTCAGATAATTACAAAAGCAATTTAAATATCCTTAAAAACAAGCAAACAAACAAACAAACAAAACCCCTGGCCATTCTTTCTTTTTTTTTTTTTTTTTTTCTTGAGACTAGGTGTCCCTATTTTGCCCAGGGAACAGCAGACTGACATTGGCCAGGGTACCGAGTACTCAAGCGATCCCCAGCCTTAGTTTCCCAGGTAGCTGGGATTATAGGCACGCACCAGCACACCCAGCTATTTTTTGAGACAAAGTCTTGCTATGTTGCCCCAGGCAGGTCTCGAACCCACGACTCAAAAGATTCCTAGTCTCAGCTGTGCTCTAGGCTGCGTTTAAAGGCATATACCACCATGCCCAGCTTGGCCATTATTTTTTCTAATACAATGACTTCAGTGCTTGACTTTTCTGAAATCAATCAAAAGTACATTAAAATAGAAACTTATTTTAAAATGACATATGCTTAGTACTATTAAAATAAAGTCCCTTTGCTTAGTATTCATTTTTTTATAAGAATTCTAAGCAAATTAAAACATTACTTGTTTCACATAAGTTTGCAGACAAAGTTTCATTTGCTACACTTCTGTGGCGGTATGGTAGATAACCACAAAATTTAGGAAAATGAGAAATGGCTAAAGTAGGCAACAGAGTTTCTAGATATAAGAACCAAAACCTATGGTCTTTCTTACAAATTAATCCTGAATGGATTAAGTTGACATTCATAGGATTTATTTAAACTAAGTCGGATTTATTTCAGAAAGACATTAAGCTCTTCTTACATTTATCTTTAAATCAGATTGATAAAATAAAAATCTCTACTTTTTTAAGAATCCTGATAATTTCCAAAAAGAACATAAACTACTATGGTAACTTTCAATCTTCAATCACACAAATCTCTGTATGGAGTCAGCTGCATGCAATAGTTAAGATGTTACATATCCCCTAATGCAAACTTACATTACTAAAAGACTTCAATTCTAATCAATTGTGAATACCCAAACATTTAATGCTAACTACTGCACAAGAAGCATTAATAATAAGAACTACTATACAGACCAGTTAATTTTTTTGAGAAGTCTACACATTATACTTTAGAAATGACCTACTGATGCTTACAGTGCTCTATATTTCAGGCTTAGTAATTTCATCCCCTAATCTACAAAGTAATTATAATAGTACCTTCTGAAACTTTAATGTGGCTTTTTAGAGTGAAGCCACTTACCGCCATAAAGTATGCATACTTGTTTTGCGATAAATTTATTTTCTGAAACTTTAGAAATGGTCATTAAGTACTAATAAAGTAGAAACTGAAGTTTTGCCCACTTCAGCAAAGTAGTCCCTTCACATGTAACATTTTATTCTTTAGTCTGATTATAAAATATTAAAGCCCTGTTTTACACTTTCAAAAAAGGTTATTATTTCACTAATATTTTCCTAAAGAAATTGTTAACTCTACTACACACATTTACCTTGTTATGTGCTACTACCTCCTCAGAAATTACAGAGTGATTTTTAAAGTACCATATTTACCTTTAATATTGAATGGGAATCCTTAATTCAAAAGCAGCTAAAAGATTTACCTATGTTTTTCCCAAAAATAATCTCCTAGGTTCTATACCTTAATGCCTCTAATATTTAAGACATATACTTAAGTAAATTCCATTCATGGTTCTTATTCATCTTGAAATTTAAGACCACCAATAATTAATGAAAACTAATATTTTTAACAATGGTGAACAAAGATACTTAACAGAGTTAAGATGTAGTCTATGATGTAGTCAATGCTTCAAAAATCTTCATTTTTGTAAAGAGATGATTTGACAACCTCAGAAGAGCACTATGCAATCCTTAACCTGCATTATTTCTCTATATATACTTTGTATTTTGGATAATTAAATTCCAAAATTAAAGAGTTGACATCTTGGAGACAATATTCATATTTCTACATCAAATTTGATTTTTCAATTAGGAAACTTCATTTCAACTCATTTTACAAGCAGGAAAACTGAGGCCCAGAGGTATTCCATGACTTGTTCATATAATCTGCAAACTAACTGTGTATGGGGAAAAGCCCACAATTGATTCCTCCTAACTGCCAACCCTTCAGTTGAAAAGATTTCCAATAAAATGCAATCATTTTAAGATGAGCAAATTATCACCCCAAAAAATATTCTATCATATTAACAAAACATAAACCCAGTTTTGGAAAAAAATACCTTACAAGCAAGAAATGTAGTCAGCCCCAAATCTGATAAAAATGCTTAAATAAGGCTGGGCATGGTGACTTGTGCCTGTGAGCTTCAGTCTATGAAGCAGCCAGGGAGAGGGATCGAGGTTCGAGTCCCGCCTGGGGCCCACAGCGAGACCTAGCTCCAAAAAAAATAGCTAGGTATGGTGGTGCGTGCCTGTCATCCAGCTACCTGGGAAGCTGAGGCTGGGGATTGCTTGAGTCTGTGGAACCCCAGGCAACAAGAGCCTACTTTTCCAGGGGCAAAAATTGCGAGACCTAGTCTCAAAAAAAAAAAAAAAAAAGCTTATTCTCTCTCAAGATCTCATAAATATGTAATCACCCCTAATTAAGATAACTAAAAAATGATGACTTAATAAGCTAATTTCTCTATTCAAACTGAAAATAAATGATCAAGTTTTCCCTCTGTCCAAAAATAAGTTAAATTTTCTTTTCCATGAAAAGGTTGCCACCTATGCTTGTTTTTTTTTAAATAATTCTAGAAAAAAGCTTTAAAACTACCAACAGTATATTGAAATTATCATGGAAACAGTTCAATTTTCAGTATAATGCATGTGTAAAGAGTATTTACACTTTAGTACCAACCTCATTTTAAAATACATAACATCTCTATGTACCACAGAGGAAAAAACAAAGCCTCTTTCTATCATACTCACTGCTAAAAAAATGCTTAAAATCTTATGGTACAGGTTAATAATCACAATCACCTTTTACCGTAACTTCATTAAACACACCTGAAGGAATAAGTGCATCAGTTTTATTATTCCTTAAATTTGTAAGCTTTGGATTTGCTCTTAAAACCCCATTTTTCTCTTGATCAAAACTCGAATCACTGTGATTTTATCAGTAGGCTGCTAGAGACATGCTCTATGACTTTTTAAGTTCACAAATGCAAACGTTATACCCCCATCCTAAGTATCTGAACAGGTATTCTGGAAACATCAATGACACATGAACTCTATTAAAATAGTACTCAATTTTATAAGTTAACACAGCAACAAATTTCCAGGTAGAAGAAACTTACTGAAACCATAAACAGTGGTTACTATTTTAATTTTATTCACCAAAATAATCTTCAAGCCATTCAACTGTTAGGCAAAAATTTTTTTTCTGAAATCTTAAGAATAAACTATGGTAATAAAGAATATCACACAAGATATCACACAGAATTAACATGAAAAAAAAAAGTGCTGGATACCTACTGTTCCAAAATGATTTTGGGTGTAAGTAAATCTCAATTTAAAAGTCAAGTTAAACCATATATTTCACACATGGTGACTATGAAAACTCAGAGGGAGTCCAGATAGACTATGCAGAATGAATAGAAAAAGAAAATGACCCAGAATTGTGAATTCTCCCAAGAACTCAGAACAGTCTTATAAGCATACCGACATGACTGCTAGGGAAAAAAATGTGAAGATACTACAAGCAAAAAATAGTAAAATAGGTGAATTTTGATAAAATGCATTACTGAACAAAATGCTATGGTAGCCTATATCTGATAAAGTAATTACAAATGTTTTATTAATATTTGGGCAATGAGAATCCTCTCCCTGCCCAAAAATCAAATGAAAGTCAAAACCAGTTTTTACTGGACAAAATGAAACTATCTTAGGATTAGACAGTCATATAACTTGGCCAGACAGCATTAGCTGCTTCTTTTTAAAAAATTCAAGATTACCAGTCAATAGTCTACAAGTTAAGAAAACAGTAATCTTCAGCAACCTTTTACTATTCCTTAGCGCTTTGTTTAATCTGCCTAATTCTTAAAAATGAACTATTAAGTTTTCCAGGTAACAAGGATGACACGTTAGACCTGGAAATCCACTTAAGATTTGGTCAAATATTTACACTTAATTTCAATACTGCAGTTACTGTGGAAGTTGCTCCAAACTTCATTTTAGCAAAATATTGACTGAAACTATTCTAAAATCACTACTTGAGAAGTAGTGTGTAGAAAATGAATAGATTGTTAAGTATCCATTAAATACACAAAACCTAAGTACCATTGGTTATTTCAACAGCTGTGAGCACTTATCAACAGCCTATATTAAACCACATGAGAGCTAGATGTAAGTTAGATGTTTTGTATCCAAATGAAACAAAAGCCATCAAAAGCATGCCGTGCCTTGACTTTGCAAAAACACATTCAATTTTAGATTATTTGAAACCATTTCAGAAACTCTAAGGTAACACTAGTTATTATGACTTATCTCAAAACATCGACTACAAATATCTCAGAAAAATCAATGCACTGCATAAATTCCGAAAGCCTCGTTTGTCCACGTTTGACTGCTTGAACTGCCCAACACACATCTACCCATAACCAAACCAGGATCAGCGTAGGAAGTGAATTTATTAGAGAAAATACAGTTCCCAAATAGAACTACTTTCCTACACACAAGTGACCAGTCCCACTTTCAGAAGGCAATTTTTAGAAATTATTAAAATATTCACGTTGAAAGCCCTCCAGACTAAGTAATAAGAATTTTAAGCCATGAACAAAATATATTCCGAAGTAAAGTGACAAACTTTTAGTTGCCAAGCTCCATCCCGTAGTAAATAAATACACGGGTAAAAACCAAAACTCTTCAGTGGACGCCAATGGCACTTTCTAACTGGACAAGGGGGCACACAAGGAAAATCAGCAAAATCAGAGCAAGCTTGGGAAACCGTCCTTGGAGGGTCACAGCATTACACCGCGGCGAACATGTTTCGTAAAGGCAAGCTGTGCCGCTGGCCAACTACCATCACATAATCGGAACCCACCACCACCACCACCAAAAAAGAAGTAACAAAAAACGCCCAAGCTCTGAATGTAAGGAAAGCAGAAGGAAGGGGAAAGGAGAAAAAAATGTCTTGCCACCGCTTCGCAGCAGCTGAATAGCCAGCTAGTGAAATGCTAATGCCACTTCCAAGCAGTTAGTCACCAGCTATTGTGTGGGGCAGGAGAAAGCCGAGCCGACCGCGCGTGCAGGGAGCGGGTGAGCCAGTGAGCAGGCGAGCAAGCGCGCCCTCCTTCGCGCCGCTCCCGCCGCCGCCGCCGCCGCCGCCGCCGCCGCCGCCTCGCGCGCGCCCCCGCGCCCGCACGGACGCGCGCGCCGGCCCCTCCTCCTCCGGCCTTGCACTGCACAACACTCATGACGTATCTTTATTTCTAGCACATTAACAAAATATCACAAATAAATTGTCGGCAGCCCCCGCGGCCCCTGGGTGCGGGTCTCCCCGGCCACTTGCCCCCCGCAGCCCCCGCGCCGCCCTCCCAACCCTCCCCTTGGCCTTAGGAGCTTTCACGTTCTGAGGCCAAGTTTTTGTCTCTCTAAAAAATTGCGGGAAATTCAATTTTTATTCGACTCGGGGAAAAGTTTCTTTGCTCCGCGACGTGAATGTCTCACCAGATTCTGGTAGGTCCTGGGATGCTCCTTCCCGGTCCAGTCGGTGCGCCGGGGCAGCAGCTGCGGGGAGAGGGCACCCCGTGAGCCTGGCCCCGGCCCCGGCCCGCCCGCTCCCCTCCCCCGCCCGCCCCGCGCCCCGGCGGGGACCCCGAGCCCCGCGCCCCGCGCCCCGGCGGCGGCGGCGGCGGCGGCGGCGCGGCGGCCGCGGGGCGGCCGCAGGGCGGCGAGACGCGCCGGGCCGCCGACGCCCTTACCTCTTTCTCGGCCACCTCGCGGATCAGCACCTGCAACAACAAAGCGGGGAGAGCTGAGCCCCGCGCCCCGGGCCGCGGCCCCGCCGCCGCCGCCGCCGCCGCCCTCCCCCACGCCCGCGAGCGGCGAGCGCCGGCCCGGCCCGCGCGGCGCGCCGCCGTACCTGAGCCGCCTGCTGACAGGGTCCATCTTCCAGGAACCGGGCGATGAGGAAGTAGAGCTCTGCGCGGGAGAGAGGGACGAGGAGACACATGCTGAGCGGCGGGGCGGCGGGGGGCGGGAGCCCGCGGGCGGAATCGCCCGGTGCCAGCGGCCCCGGCAGCCCCCCGACTTACCCGATCGCAGCTCCGAGAGGCCTTTCCTCTCACAAGACATGTTTATGGGTCACTTCGGGGCCGCCGGCGGGACACCCCGCCGCCGAGGGGAAGCGGGGATGATGCCGCCGCCTGCCCTATAGCTGTCACTGTGTGTTCACGAGCCGAGCCTCGGCTCCACCATTCAAGCAACGGCGGCGGAGGCGGAGGAGGAGGAGGAGGAAACAACAACTCTCAGGCAGCGGCTACGGCCGCCGCCGCCTCCGCCGTGGATCCCTCCGCCGCAGAAAGAAGTCCGCCGCCTTCGCGGCCCCGGGCTCGGCCCCGTCCTCGGCCGGAGGCCCGGTTCCTCGGCCCGCGCCCCCGCCCCTCGGCGAGGGGGGAAAAAAAAGTGCCTCCGGCCCCGCGTTCCCCGCACCCGGCGCGGCGGGACTCCCGCCCCACCTCCCGGGCCGTAGGCGCGATTTATTTATTTATTTCCAGTCGGAGAAGATGTCGGAAGCGAAGGCACCGGTTGGCTGCAAGGCGCTTTCTCTGTGGAGGCCGATCGCGGGAGGGAGGGGGCCGGGGACGGCTCCGCGGAGGGATCTGACGCACACGGAGCCGCAGCACAGGCTCTATTCAGCGGCGCTGGCTGGGGCTGAGATGGAAGTTAGTTTCTATGTAGCAGAAATAGGAAACAAATGAAGCAAAACTGCCCAAAGAGGGGAAATGCCCGGAGGATGGGTCTCACTCTCACGCGCGCACACAGACACACACGCAGAGCACTCTTACGCTGGGCAAACTCGGGATCGCGCTGCCGTCCCCGAGTTGAATGATAGTGTTTGGTTTCTGTCTCTTGCCATGTGCATGTGTATAAATGCTGCGGATTGGCATCTGTGTAAGTCTTGTCCTGCGTTATTTTTGCAGCCTATGCAAAAGTGTTGTGTAATTTATTGGGAGTGCTGTATATTGCAATAGAGAGGTTCGGGCGCTTTTTGTTAAGCACTTGCATTTGCAAGCCCGTTATTTGCCAAAGCCACCTCTGCATATATCTTTTATTACTGCCATTGCCATAAGCTTACCTTTAAAAAAAAAATGTGTTTTATTGTTAAATGGGCAGAACGAACTCCTGATCTGTACTTCAGATACTCTTTTTTTTCTTGATTACAAAAAGGCTGAATGATGGCTAATTAGGGATTTGGGATTAAAGAACCTTAAAGCTTTTTAAAGTGTTTACAAGAAGGAATAATGTAAACCTGGAAGAAAAGAAAGAACGCTAATATTTATCTCTATGTCTAACTGATCTAGAGGTAATTTACTGACAGATCAATAACCGACCGGAGGATATTAAAAGAGTATGCTACAGTTTAGTGAAGGTGATTAGTGATTAAATAATTTAAATTATCTGTGTATCTTGCAGTTGACTTCGTCATACTAATTAATGGCTTCTAATTTGAGGTGTAAACCATTCCTGTTTACAGTTAATCACGGAAAAGACTTCTTGAAAACGGACGAAAAGAGGAAAAAATTAATCTTTGGTAAATTAGTATGTAATTACGGGGTTTATATGCTAAATCATACATCTGTGTTTTGCTGATGAGAAGGGCCTTGGTTTTTTTTGGGGGGGGGGGAACGAATATGGGTGAAATTAATGGAAACAATGGGAAAAGCCATTTGTTAGAAAACAAGGACACCAAGTGATATTTATCTCCAGATGATTTAGGCACTTTGCAAAAAGACTTGAGAGTTGAATATTTTTAAGGATTGCATTTTAAAGGAAATTAGGATAGTGGTTCTTTTGTTAGCGTTTAACAAAAGATTCTCCTTAAAATTTTTACATAATAAACTGTGTTTTGTGTATCTGGTCTAAAAAGAGTATTTGTACGAAAAGAACCAACAAGCTGTGTTGTGGTTTTCTAGATTGTTTCCTCAAGCATTGTACCCTCCTAGCTCCTTACATTCCTTGTGGGAAATACTTGCTGCAACTGCCTTGGGCTGCACTGCAAGACTGCACTGGTGTGATATCCTATCCTAAAACATCCAGAAATCATGGTACTTGTGAGGAAGAAAAAAAAAGGCCTCAACCTCTCTGGAATAGTACGATGTAAAAATTGTCTTTTATAACTCCATCAAATAAAAATGAGAAGTTACCCTGACTTGTCCTGTGGCAGCCCAATTATCAGAGTAACTTGCTTATTGAAATGGCTAACCTTCACGTACTGAAAATATTTGCATTTTTTCAAGACATTAATTCCATGTAACTCTTTTAGGTTAAGCAGCTTGCTTCTGTATGGTTAGGTTTGAAAAGAAGCCTTTTGCCTTTGGAATTGTATTTAAGACTGATGCTTTCTATTCTTAACTTAAAAATCCATTCTTCAAATAACTGTACTCTTTTCCATTATCAAGATAGCAGTCAAATATACAGATTTTAGGAACTAAAAATTATAATTGGAGTCTTCTGGTTTTGAAATGTTTGTATTAATCTAATTCCTGCTAATCGATGTTTTATCCTTGTGAAGGAAAATAAACCAAGTAATGACATGGGATATAAAATTACTCTGGGTAAAGTTTTTCCATATATATCTTGGGAGTGTTATATAAACATAGAGAGCTAGTACGATTATCTCATGCATGCTTTTCATTTAGAAGCTACGAAAGCTTTCCCTAAGTATGCTACTAGTACTTAGTTCCTCAAAAAATTTTGAAGGAAAATTTCCCTTCTAAGTTTTCTATGATGTTCCTGTGTCATTTTAACTAACGTTTGAAAATGCTCATGATTTCCTTTTCAAAGACCTAATTTGAAGATATTAATAACTCAGTTTTGGGACTAATTTGTATCAGTCAGTTATTAGAAAATACAGATTATCTGCTAAAACCTAAACTCTTCAACCAAATTAACTTTTTGTAACAATAGATGCAAAATTGAATGGTACTAAGTCTTTCAAATGCACAAGTATTCCTTGGCACATTTTAATTTCTTAAAAAACATTTCTGGGTTGGGGCATATCAGTTAACTATAGGGGTTTTTAAATTATTTGTTGAGCATAAGTCACAAAAAATCTACATAGCAAATAAAAAGAATCTTACTTGGGACCTTACATTTTAGTTCCCAAAGTGATAACACACTTCTTTCTGCAGCTAATTCTTTTGGGCCTAAGGATTGCTGAGATTCCATGTTTGTTTATTTTAACTTTTAATTTTTCATGCTCTTCAAAAATACAGTGTTGATTTAAAAAAGATTTCCATTCCTTTTATATAAGAAAACTAGCAAAAATAGTGAAACTTTGGAAAACCAACAACTAAGGTTTTTATATAATACAGTCTGTTAGGGACTGCAGAGTTCTTGAAATGTAAGTTTCTGTGAAATTCATCACTCCTTTAACATGTAAAGTCACATGAAATAAATATCAAAAAAGTCTTCATCATGCTTAACTGTTATTCTAATGAAATAAGCAAATGTTACCATTGAAGTTCTTTCTTGAAGAAGATAGGTTGGTATTTGTAAGTTAAAAAGATCTTCCCACAGTTATGAAATTCGGTTTGTCTCCATGAGTATAATGAATTAATACTAGAATTATGTAACTAAAAAAACTCTTAAAATACAACTTTTAAATAATTAAATGTTTTAATTTTGCTGTTATATTTTAATAGCAAAAGCTGTATCCTATAGAATATAGAAATGAATGCATATATAATATTCTTCAAAAAGTGCCCTTTTTTAATACTCATCTACCCTAATAACAAAATATTACTGTCAAGTATCTCCTTAATTTTGGTTTGCTCCCCAATATTGCTTGTCTGTCTTTCTCTCAATACATATATTCTTCCTTTCCAAAACTTGAATATGTGTCAATTTTGACATAAACAGATAAACTGTTTAGCTGCTAAAGGAAGAATAAAACCAATTTTAGTAAGCCAACCCATTATTTAAGAAATTGCACCAATTATGTCTTACTAAGAAACCTTTTTACTTGAGTTAGAGAAAATGTTCTTAATCTGTAACATTAACTGATTGCCAACAATCATAATCCCTTACTTAAAGATTACTTTTATTACTCTTTTTCTCCAATTAAAATCCTTCTACATCATACTTTGCACAAGAAAAAGTTGTCTTTGTGAACTTATTTATGTTTTTTAGAAATCACTTCATGAGTCAACAGTCTGATTACAGAGATTAAAGGAGAAAAACAATTTTAGAACATATTCCCCCCCAAGATTTGGAGCAACACAGTGGATGAAGTAGAAAAAGCTATTCCAGATGGCAGGAAACTTAAAGAAGTCTGTTGGCATGTTCTATCATAGGAAGATGTCTGGTGTATCGAGAGTGGGCTGGACTGAACAAAGATCAGTTGAAAAAGAGAAGGTAGACTTGGGAAAAGAGATGCAAAAGTGAAAGGCTTTGAAAGTTGCTAGTGGTGGTAGATTAACAAAGCATACGTTGACAATATGATTTTAGGATGGAATTTGAGGACAGGTTTATGTAGTCATTTGCCTTTATGTGTGCCTGAATTCATAAACCCAAAGAAAAATATTTTATTCATAGAAAAGAAAGGGGGAGGTTTATCGAACATAGTGAGGAATCTACATAATAAAATATTCAAAATCAAGGACACCAAAATGGGGGGGGGGGCAGGGAAGGCAGGAGTAGAATAGTAGTTTCATAGATTAAAATTATATTGCCAAAGTAGCTAGAAGTCTGACTTGAGACACTATGAGAATAAGACTTTGTAATTAAAATGTTCTTTCTGTTTTCTGAATTCTGAGGAAGGTCTGCATATACCACCTTATATGTAAATTGACTGTTTTTTCTTCTCTTACATATGTACTTGGCAAAGATCACCTCCTGTTCTTTTATTCACTTTGATGGTATACTCGTGTATTTGTTGAATAGTGATTAACTAACTAACCCAACAAAGAATGAGTTCTACTACACAGTATGTGAAGCTTAACATTAATAGCAAGAAGACCCTTAAGCTGAGATGTGTGTCTGTGTTCAAAATTTAAGTGGTTATAGTTTGATGCTGATGTTATACTTATATATTACATTGCAGTCATAATTTTTATGCTTACATCTGAGCATGCAAAAATATTATATGCAGATGAACTGGTTATGGTAGATTTTTTTTCAAGCTTATCAAAACTTATCAACTGACAGTGGTTTATAGAAAAACTAATGTAACTTTTAAATAGGATATCCTGGTAAAACACATGTGCTATTTCCTCTCAACAGTTATCAGAAGTAATGTCATTCAACATCCTTCTTAAGAATATTGAGTTTAAGTGTTATCATATAAGAAGAAATATATTGCTTTTTCCCCTTGTCCTAACCTCTGTTTTGCATGTGTTACTCTTTATTCTTGTTTTGTCATTCAGTGTTTTGGGTTATTTTAAATAAATATATGTATGAAATTTCCTTCTTCCCCTGATTTTACCACTTTTCAGTGTCTGCATAAAAATTTACTTTCATGAATTTTGCTTTCTATGGTAAACCAAATATGGAAATTAAATATTTAATCAACTTGAATATATTCTGGAAGTACTGAAAATATAATGATATTTCTAGTTTTACTTAGGATAATTGAGAACTACATAATAGTTAAATCTTCAGCATCACATATTTTCAGCTCTTCTGGTAATTATACAAAAAACTTAGAGGAAAACAAGTCTATTCAACCGGTGTGAAAAAGGAGCAAAACCAGTCTCCCTTCCTCCTGAATTTTACTCTGAGGAAAGAAATGAAGTGCTAAGCAGCAAACATCTTCTGTTTGTGAAGTACTATGCATGTGTGCATAGTTTTGTGTTAGTTTTTATTTCAACATTTTTGTCAACATCAAGGTAAATCTTATCTAACTCTTTAGATAATAAGATTTTGCTGTATTAGATGAATTACTGATTTTAAAAAGTTTTATTTGGAGTAATTAATGCATCATTCTAACTCTGGTTTGTAAAACTTTCAGCCTAAAATTGATTAAAGAGGACTTACTTTCAGTCAAACCATTCTGAGTTCCCATTGTATAGGTTATTGAATACTTAGGATTGAATACTTAGGAAACTACTTAATTTTCAATTCCAGATACCAGCATGTGTAAAACAGTTTCTTAAATGTCTTGTTGTTAAACACTCGAGGCAAGTTTTAGTGGTACAATGGTAAAAATGTTTTCTCCTAAAGCTTTTTAACATAATATTATTGTAATAATTTTTAAATTCATTTCACCTTTGAGTTGTAGTTTCTCTTGTGGACTCTTTTTTTTTTCTTATATTCCATGAATATTGTAATAGAATTTTGGGCTTTGAATGTTAAAAAGGAAAATGAATAAAAACTTCCACCACAAGTTCCAGTGATCTGTACTACTTTGGTAAACTTTTCTTCATTTCCCAAGGGCAAAGTTGCTTGACTTGACATAAGGACCCAGTTAACCGTTTCATTCTGTTACTCCCTACTTCTGTTGTATCCTCATTGCAGCAATCTTTTTTTTTTTTTAACGTAGTTGTCTATCCCAGGGTTCTCCCTTCACCTTGTCACCTGTGAACTATCATCTTACTCCTTTATGCCCATCCCGCCCCCAGTATTCCCAGCTGCTTTCTTACTTTGGGCATCAGCTGAAGAAACATCATTTAAACTGTGACTTGCAGTTTGACCTTCATTGTGTATGTTAGTCCAACAACATGGGGATATCAGAGGCATCACAGACATGAGCAGTAATCTGAAGCAGCCAAGATACCCTCTAAAGGCAATGATTTCAATGAGAGTTTGGTTACTTTCCAGAAATGACCAGTTATTAAAATCTGACTAATCACTCAGTTTATTGAATGGACTTCAAGAGATATATCTGAATGACTATACATATTATTCACATATAACTACAAAGAATTCACTTTCCTGAAATACTGATGCACTTGTACACATAGACTATGTTTTTTAACCTAATTGCGTTTAGTACAAATTTTATATCTTTTACAAACACTAGTAGGAATAAATTCCACCATGTCATTTTTAATAATGGAAAACAAAAACATTTTGTGAAGTAATTGAATGAGAAACAGATTAATATTAAATTCTCTTTTTGGAATCAGAGTATGATTTTCATATTTAAAGTTTAATAAATAATTTCTAACAGATTAGTTTCAATTCTATAATGTAAACTATGAAGAGATAGAGTCAAGAGCTCTCAAGCCACAATTAGACTGAAAATTGACAAACCTAGAGTTAAGAGTTGCATTAAGATCCAGAAATGTTGGTGTTTGTTGTTCTTTTCCTTTTAGTTTTTTTAAGTTGCAAGCATACATTATCTTTCTTTTAAAGCTTAGTTGTTTGTTTTTTTTTAAGGGTATTTATGCTTCAACACAATAGTGTCTAAAAATCAATATCCTTAACTCAGTAAAAAAATTTAAAACTTCTTTATTATGAAAACTATCAAACAGTCAAACTATTAAACATGATAGAATTAAAAAGATAAGACCCTCCAGGTAAAAATCTCCCAGCATTTGTAATTATCCACATTTGGACCATCTTATTTTATCTGTCCTTCCTAACCATATCCTTTCTTCCTTAAATATTTTAAAGTAAATCTCATCATTATCCCTGTAAATAATTTGGTAGTTGGATCAGAACAAATTTTAACTAGCTAGTTCCTTCATTGATTGATAGATTGACTGATTTACTATTTCATATTCTCAAACATTTGTAGAACATTTATTATATTCTATATTCTCAAACTGTGGAAATTGACTATACAGAGTCATTGGGATACTTTCTATGAAGTTCTCTAAAAGTATATAAACTAGCAGTGAAAAAAATATCATTCAATTGCTTAGCCCCCATCATGAGGCTTTATGAGTTTGCAGACAGTCCTTACCATGTTGTGTGCAACTCCTCATACTCTGCTCCTCTCAGTCTCTTCACACAATCCACTGTACCACAAGCACTCTAAACTGCTTTATAGTAAGTTTCCAAATATGCCTTTGTTTTTGCACATGCTAGTCCCAGTTTCTTGAATCTTCATCTCAAAACCACAACAACTGTCACAGTTTTCTATCATCACTTCTTGAGAATTTCCTCTATAGTTCTCCTTTCAGCAAATAGGTAGGTGTTCATCTACTAGGTTTCCAGAATGTCTTCTGTGTGTCTTTGTTGTAGCACAGTTTTCGGATATTTTATTTACTTATTTACTTGAGACTAGGTCTCGCTATTTTTGCCTGTGGAATCGCAGGCTCATGTTGCCCGGGGTACCACAGACTCAAGCAATCCCCAGCCTCAGCTTCCCAGGTAGCTGGGATTACAGGCACGTGCCACCAGGCCCAGCTAATTTCTTGGAACTAGGTCTCGCTACCTTGCCCCGGATGGGACTCGAACCGTGATCCCTAGCCCCTCCCGTGGCTTCCTAGGCTGTCACTTACAGGTACACACCTCTATTCCCGGCCCTTCAGATATTTTATAGTTTTTTTTTTCTGACTTTACATGAATTTACTTTTGGGGGGTTATCTCTAAATTTGGATTTCTGTATTCCCAGTATATGCAACAATTCAGAATATGCAAACATTTAATAAATTCAGTGTTTTTTTTTTCTTGGAACATTTATCACATAAACAACTCATGGTAATTTCTAGAGGAATATTAGGATGGTTCCAAAAATCAGTCTTAAGCTCCAATTGGCATTAATTTTACAGGATCAACAAAAGTACATGAGACCATCCATTGTTTTTCCTATTAAAGAGAAAGCAACAAAGTACAGGTTGGTTTTAAAAGAACACCAGATTGTCATGTGACATACAGATGTCAGTTCTCTCCTTTCAAAGTTACAGCATTATTTGAATATAAAGTGAATGGATGGTATGGTCACTAAAATAAGGGTACAGAATGCCACAATATTATATATAAAGAATGCTAACCTAAAGTGAATAATATTAAATCCATCTTTTCACTCTCAAGCTTGTCTTATGATTTAATTTTAACACGTCTTTTTTTAGTACATCTTTCTTTCCTCTTTCATCTCTGTCATATCTTCTGCCCTAAAGAATCAGAGGAGAAACCTATGCAAATTGGATGTAAGAAAAAGAAAAGGAGTGGTGCATCAGCAGCATCCCTAGAGCGACTGGAAAAGAGAGTCTGGGGTCATTATATCCATAATTATGTCAATTGCATGCATAGAGGCACAGAGTTTTATAACTGGAAAGGATCCCAAAGATTATCCAGTCCAAGTCTCTGCTCAAAGATTTTAAATAGTTTTTCCAAACTCACACTCTTTTCAATTGTCCTATCATCTGTGTAATTTTCTGAGATTATCAGTAAAAAGGTGGAGAGCTGAAAAGCCAATTTAGTATGGAGGAATCAACATCATTTCTGCAGAAATGATATTTATTTGTATCTGTTTTTTGAGGCATGACTAAGGAGATTAGAGGGAAATTTAATATTTAAGCTTTCAAAAAACTTTTTATGTGCCTGAATCAGACTGTTTAAAAAAAACCCCAAAACTGACTTGGAGAAATATAAGTAATTAATAATAGACAAGAATCAAATCCTAATTCTGTTTTCTACAGAAACATAATTCCTTAGGCATATTATTGTGCCTTATAATTTCCAAAAAAAATAAAAATAGTGATTTTACCTCACTTTTATAATAAAAGTTAACATATATCAAATATTTACTAAATATCACACCCTTTTAAGTACAAAAATCCTATTCCCTCATAAAAAAAAAACTGTTATCCTCATTTTAAAGATGAGAGGACTGAGGCTCAGAACATTAAAGCTTGGTGTGAACTGAATGAATTTAAAAAATCTAGCTCCAGAACCTTCTTAGCCAGTATTTCTCTTGACTTTTCTGCTATTAATCTACACAAGCTCCTTTCAAACCATGATCAGACTAAGAACATGCCAAGGACTTTTTTAAGTGTTATTACTATTTTTATATTTTCTCAGATGGGATAAGAAAGGGAAGTCTAATACTGACCGAAGATCAACTTTAAACAACAAGCCATGCTATTTATAGCTATTCTGAAAAGCCATGGATGCCCAGTGAGTTTTCATGGTTTAGTCATGGTCAGAAACCAGTATAGATCAGAACCAGGACTTAGGTGATACTGATTTTCCAAAGCACATAATCTTTTTACTACATTTCACTTTGTACTCTTAACTTAAATTCACACTCATGCTATTTCTCTGCTACCAAACACACATAGATGTATGAATTGGTATATACATAAGATGTAGACACATATATACATAACAATGTCTTATTTGATCGATAAATGAATAGAACTTAGGAAAGAGCAATTGAAGAATAGCAGTGGAAGAACTTAGTATGTTTTTGAAGAACTGAAGCTCCTCCAAATCAGCACCAAAGTCAGTTAAGTTTCAAATTTTAGAATGTGATTGGGCATAGAAGTACATGTGAAAATTCACTCATTTTCATTTGACAATCAACTTTCAAGAGACAAAAGGGCTAGCCAGTTATATCAAGTGGCAGGAAACTTAGACGAGTTGCTGAACAAGAGATCCATAGTCATTCTAGATAATTCTCTCTAAAACATCTTGAAAACTAATACTAAGTACCACAAGCAAGAGTACTGGAAAATATAAAACATGGTCCTATGGTACAGTCCTTCAATATTAGAAAATTTTTGGTTCTAATTGCCATACTTTAAGAAAAACATAGGGCTGAAAAAGCTAGAAAGCATCTAGAGGAAGGTAATAAAAAATGACATAAGGATATGGAAAGTTGACTGCCTGAAAATGAAGTAAAAATAGTAACACCTTTGAAAACTGAAAATGTTTAGGATGAGGCCAAACTTATTCATCAATATCTAGAATTCCAGAGCCAGCAAATACTCGATGTTATTGCTAAGTCTGGAGAAAACTGAATGGATCTCACAAGAGGAAGACTTTCTACACTATCACCACCTATTGTCACCCTTAGGAAATTTAGTGTTGATACTGTCTAACAAATATCCAAATCTCTCCAGTTGTCTCAATCGTGTCCTTTATACGTATACCTCTTTCTGTCTTCCCTTCATCCCTCCTTCTATTCCTCTTTTCCTTCCCCCCTCTCTTTTTTGATCCAGAATTGAATCATATCCCAGATTTTATTTACTTGACATAGCCTTCTACTCTCTCTTAATTTCAAACAGTCATCCATCCTTTCTCATCTTACATGATATCAGTCATATTTTTAAAATATTATTTATTTTGTTTGTTAGATCACAACCTCTGTAAGTGGTTTTTGGGATACCTCCTCTTCCATTCTCTCAAACCCCATTCTTGTTTACTAGTCCATTAGTCTCTTTCCTTTGGCAGTGTCCTTTCACTGGGTGAGGGACTGTGTTGTTGGAACCAGATGAGACTTGCTGGTAGGTTTTCATTCTTAAGTTTGTGTTGGGCCATCAGTCTGTATTCATTTGTGATCTGTCCATGTTTTCTTGCTGCAGACCATCTTCTCCAATCCCATTTCCGCTGCTTTGCTGCTTTACCTTATGACTCTGGTGTCAGATTTAGGGGGTCTCACCCCCAGCTAGTATCGGTGAAGAAGTTTCTCTGTGAATACAGGCATCTGTGAATGACCTCTGTAAACCATCTCCTCTGCCTCAGTTTGCAGTTTTGATGTGGGGCTGATTATTCCATCTTTGGCCTTCCTCTCCTCTCCTGTAGTGTGGGGAGGGGGGCGTTGCTCTCCTAGAAGGCATCTCAGAGGTGCACATCATGACATCGTCTCTCTACAGTTGTTTCTCCTGTCTTGCATGCACTGGTTCTCTTGGTTGTCATTCCACTGTGTCCAGCTCAGGCTTGTGGGCTGGATTTTTTGCATGATCCCTCACCTATTCTATGATAAGGTTTGTGTTGTTCCTCTTGAAGTTTAGCTGGAGTGAAAGTGAAATGGAAGGGGCTCCTTCCTCCCTCCACCCCAGTCATTTTTAAGAGCTCAGGGAAATTATTTTGAAGAATATTTTTCCATTTGAATTTACCTTATCATTTTTTTCATGATTAAAGAAAAGACCTTGAGCAAGGATACTATATAAGCAATGTATCTTGTAAGTACTTCTTAAAGCTTGAAAGAGGGATAATTTAGGACATGGAATCCTACTGTACTCCCAAAGATTGTGATTCCCAAGAAAAAACAAAGGGATTAATATTTGCTCAAATGATTGAAAATAAAAAGTCTGAATACATAAAAGTTGAATTCATTAGGAAAGGAATAGATGTTTCAGCATAACTTGTCACCTTTTTGCAGGTAACACAATAGGGTTAGTACACTTTTCCACAGACATCTCTTGATAGATCTTTCAAGAACAGAATGCTGACTATGCTATACTTGCTTGACTAAAAATGGCATTTTCTAATGTCTCTCTCTTCACAAAACTAAATTGCAATCTGTTTGGCATTTGCAGCATTTATTCTAAATGCCCCTTTCAAAATGTACTTGAAGAGATCTTATCATCTTTGAGAAAAGAGGCTGTATGGATCAACATTGGTTAACTCCACTTTGCTATATCCATAGTGACCTTGAGAGTATATTTAACTTACCAATTATCAATGTAAAGTACATAAAATTATTGAAAAATAGAGAATAACTATTTTTTTCGGTATGTTTTGTGATATACAACATGATAAAATTAAATTTGATTTTGGATGTAGAAAGAATTTAAACCTAGAAACTGTAATTCTTCAGCTTCTTTCCTATGTGGTCGTTTAACTTTTTAAAGTTGCATTGTGTATATTTGTAAAATGGAATTGATCACAGTTACGTTTCAGTGTTGTTATAAGAAGTAAACATAATATGACATGATTAAATGTTAGTTTTATGTCATTCTTGTTATAGTTACTGACAAGAAAAAAAATCTTTCATTTCATCCAAGAACAAACGTTCTTCAGAATAATCAAACCATCTCTTCTACATAAAGTAACCAGTCGCTTGATCAAGTAACTTTCTGCTAAATTTTCCTCCAAGTGAAGTTTCAGACCACATGTTGTCTGAGTTCCATGTTCTAGTTGAAATGAAGTTCCCATCCTTGTGATGAATAGAAAATGCTGCATAAACAACACATAAACATATGTGTGCATATATAAACATACATATCTACACATACACACATGTGAGATTAATAATTCTATTTGTTTCATATGACTCATATTTGATTTATGTCAAATGTAAAGGGAATATAATGAACACCATCACTTAATAGCAGGCTAGATGTGCCACCTTAACACCTAAGAATGAACAACTAATGCTAATAATTGCTTCAACAATCATCTATGTTATTTTATTATATTTCACACACTAGAAGTTGGTATACTCTTAGTACTTTACATGAACTGATATAGAATTTGGTTTTTTTAAATACTTTTTTAGCAGTTTTAAGTTCACAGCAAAAGTAAGAGGAATAGAGATTTTTTTCATCTAATTCTTGCCCCCCCTTATGCAAAGCTTCCTATTTTATCAATATCCTATAAAAATGATACATTTGTGACAATATACAAACATACACAGACACAATAAAATCAAAGTCCATAATTTACATTAAGGCTTATTCTTGCCATTGTATATCCTATAAGTTAAGATAAATATTTAATAATAATATGTATCCATCACTAGAGTATCAAATAGATTATTTTTATTGCCTTAAATATACTCAGTATTCAATCTATTCATCCTGACTACCAGTGATCATTTTGATGGTTTTCATAGTTTTGTCTTTCTGAGATTATCATATGGTTGAAACCACAGAGTATATAGTCTTTCCAGATTGACTTCTTTCATATAGTTCTATGCATTTAAGTTTTCTCCAGGTCTTCTATGGGCGGATAGTGCATTTCTTTATAACCCTTAATGGTATCCTATTATTGGGATGCACCACATTTTTATTTATCCATTCATGTAATGAAGAACAACTTGTTTGCTTTCAAGTTTTACCAGTTACATAGAGGTTGTTGTAAACATCCATATGCAGGTTTTTCTGTGGTTTTTCTCAACTCTTTTGAATAAATACCCAGGAGCACAACTGCTATCTTCCAAAGTGAGGGTATTTGGCATTTGGCATTTCCAAGAGTAACACCTAAGCGTTCCTGTTGTGCCCTGCACAAGGCCATCTAGATTTTTCTCCTATGTAATCCTCTAGAGTTTTACACTTTTGTATTTTTGACTTAATTTTTTTATTATTGTGGAATGATATAAAAAAAACTACATAAAAACTCTAGTCAACAGTCTCAGCAGAATTCATTCTTTATGTCATTCCACCATATAAATATATCAATTTTTTTTTGCACATGGATGTCTAGTTCTAGAACATTTGTTATAAAGGTTATCCTTGCTCTTTCAAACTGCTTTTAATCCCTTTGTCAAGGAAAACTGAAATCCCTGATAAAATTTACAAGTCTGTTTTCATACTATTCAACTATAATTTCTCTACTCCAATTTTATGAATTTTCTCCATTTCATTTTTTAATTAGAGAACAATATAAAATAATATGAAGAAAACTTAACAGTATAACTTGTTGAATCTCTGTTGATCTATAACATATCAAATGTGCAAAAAAATGTGCACATCAAATATGCACATTTCCATCACCCCATGGAGTTTTTCTCAGTATGTTTCCCAAAGTAACCAGTATTTTGAATCTTTTAATCATAGATTAATTTTGCCTGTTCTTGACTTTATATAAATGAGTTATACAGCATTACATTTTCATGCCTGGCTTCTTTCCCAAAACATACCATTGTGAAGTACACCCTTGTTAATTATTATCTGTATCAAGTTTTTACTTTTATATAAATGTATAGTATTTCATTGTATACATATACCAAAATTTATCTATGCATTTGCATGAGAAATATTTTATTCTTTTTATAGTTGTTGATTCTGTTTCCTCCCTTTGAATGAGCTATGGGATAGAGAATAGAGTTCTCTATTCTACCAAGAGAGAATGGCAAAGTGATGCTATTGAACATTTGTGGCTATGTCCTAAAAGACCATGTAACTTCATGTAACTGGAAGGACTGTTTAGGAATGCCCCCTTCTCAGATCTCAGCTACCTTTCTGTGAGAGTCCTCACCATATGAAGAGGTCACATGTATAAACTCTAGTCAACAGTCTCAGCAGTCTTCATTCTTCACGTCATTCTACCACAATTACCAAACATGTATGTGGAGGAGCCTCCAAAGGATTCTGGTTCTCCAGCTTTTGAATAATACCCATTTACTGAGTCTTCCTGAACACTGTAGAGCCATCTCTGATATACCACAATATTTGCCAATATAAAGAATTTGAAAGAAAAGTAGTTATGGTTTATTTTCTAAGTTTGGAGTGATTTGTGTTGTAGCAATGGTTAACTGATACATGGATGTTGTTAAACAAGTACTCAAATCTATCAATATTTGGAGGCTTCAGCTGCCCCTCTATGATATTAAGAAACACTGTTGATAGATACACATCTAATTCAGTGGTTCTCAAACTCCTATGAATTGCAACCCTTCTGAGAATCCATCAGGGAATTGATCCTCTTCCCAGAAAAATGCTATTGTACAAAATTTATGTTTTTCAGTTGTAAGAAGTACCATCCTTTCTATAGCCACCATTAGTCTCTGGGAGGAAATAACCCAGATCTAAACTCAGTTTAACTATTTAAGTAGATAGTTGTTTTGGTTAATACTCACTAAAGACAAATTAAGAAAGGCTAATATTTTCCTCAACCTTTGACTAAAATATTTTCTGTCTATCTGTAGTTATGCTAAAAATTCAATAGAATCAGCAGATGGGCTTACAAGGATTTAAGCATGGATCAAAGATATATACTATCTAACTATGTAAGTAAGGCCTAGGATGATCTATATTAAAAATAAAAAAATATTTTATCTAATAGACTTCACTATAACAAATTTAATGGATGACCTCATATACTTTTATAAATCGAGCAGTCCTTTAGTTTCCCATGACTCCACGATGAAATTGAGGTCAATATTGATGTCCATATAATGTGTTTCCTATTTCTTAAGATTACCGTCACTCAACTCCTGATGTCCAGTTTTTTTTATTTGTTTTTTTTATTTGTTTCCAGTAGAAATGTAAGTCCAGATCTGCTATTACATCTTAGCTGGACACAGAAGCTCATTTTTTAACTTTTAAAATGTATGTCTCACTCAAATTCTTACTAACGTATCTCTCTCAGAGTATACTTATTTCTTTAGTAATATTTTAAAACTTTGACAACCTTAAAAAAGAAATCTAACTTTTCCGCATTGGAGGGGGGAGGGTGGAGAAGCTCTTCACTGTTGTTGTCATCTTGGTGCTTGACTCATATAATTTTCACTCATCCGCTTTATAAAAGGTCTTCAGTGTAAGCTATTGGGATCAATTTGACAGTAAGACTTTGTATGATGAATGCATTTCCTAATTGTAAAAAAAAAAAAATCTAAGCAAGATTTAACTGCTGTGCCTAATTCTTCTGCACTACTGCACTATTCTTAGCAGAAAAGCTTGGAAAACAGCCATATTCTCTTTCTGTCCATTTTTTTTCTGCCATCAGGATTAGTTGGAATGTCATAATACATAATTTTTAGTCATTTAAATTAGGAAAAATAGAAATTCTCCTATAATTACTTATACAAAGTGTACATTTATTGATCAAATCTGTAAAATCAAGAGCTAAAATTTGAAAATTAGACAAATTTTAGCTTTGATTCCTTTGGGGCTGTCAGTGATGACAGACTGTCTAATACCTAAGGTTTGTTCATTCCTTTTGTGTGCTTGTATGTACCCTTTTGGGGTTTACTATGGCAGACAAAGCTCCTCTCCTTTGCTATTCTATTCTCCTGCAAGCATTATACCTACTGGCAGGCAAGATTATCATATTATGAAAACTAAATAGACCTCAGTGACAGGGGAAAGGCTGTACTAACAGCAAGTTCATAGCACATGTTACATGGCAAAATAGTATACTAACCTAAGACCAGGTATGCATACGCTTTGGGTAATCTGTGATCATCTTGAAATTGTTTGAAAATGTTTGTATACACATTGATATTTTCTGTGTAAAGAATCCATAACTTTCCTTTGATACCTGAAGAAGTTTTTAAACCTCTAGAGGAAAAAAGCCCTCCATACAATCTCTGTGTAAAATAAAACCAGCCTATTATTAAAGTATTGTAGGATGACACCCACATAAAAATATACTTTGAGGATGCATTAGTAATTTAAAGCATTAAATTCTTGGAATAGATGATTTTGACCCAGTGATATCCCAAATCATAGCTGATAGTTTAACCCTACGACAATCACCTCTTTTGGGGCTTAAATAATAAAATTGTCTTATGTTTAGTTTTATTTTTTCTTTCATGCTAAAAAATGTAAATACAGATAATTTTAGGTGAAACTTTTAAGATTGTAAAATGTCTATAGGAAACTAACATGTAAAATACAGACAACTTTGCCCCATGTGATCAACTTTTCGAGTAAAAGCAATGATGTGTTAGTTTATCAATGTCTATGTAAATCATAAAACCAGTTTGATATGATTATTTACATTCTATACTAAGATGTGAATGATTTCTTTTAAATCACTTTATTCTCTTTCACAGTAAATCATGTCTTTGCTGCTTTCCTATTTCCAGTTGAACAGTGCTAGATCTCAGAATGTAGACTAGTCATTGCAATCATTTTTTATTTTACACTATGATGACATATATGGGAAAATATTATTTCATCTATTAATATAAATTATATTTACTGAAGTATAAAATCATGTTTAATTTATTGAGTAAAGACAATTAATAACACTGTTTGCTTTAGAGATGTAAACTTACCCTTTGCAAATGTATGTTATTAAAACATACACACCTCCCAAAGCATCAATAATCAGGATGTACTATTATATACATGTCATTTTTAACAAGTCAGCATCTCCACAATAATGTACATGAGAAGTTTAACCTCCTTACTTTGTATAGTACTTACTAAGTACCATTTTTTAAATTTAAAGCCTCCTTTGCTTTCATCTTCGATCTCTGGAAATACTTTGTTGATGTGAAGAAAGGCAACAAGAGTTATTTTTAAAGATATTTATCACTTATTTTCTGCATTTTTCAAAGCATATCTCCAACCTGACTATTCTTACTTCTTCTCTCTTTGGTACTCTAATTTGATTTCCTCAATCCAATAGTTAAACAGTGTATATTAAAAAAAAATGCTTGCCCATAGCAACAGAATTAGTAAACATACCAAAAATAAAATACACATTAATAAGGAGGTATTTTCTATCACTGAGGCATTTTACTACATTATCAGTATTTGGGCATGTGTCTGTCTTGTCAATTATCCAATGCAGTAAGTAAAGTTAGAGAGTTTTTCTACTAAGTCTCTTAATTTTTGTAAGAATACTTTTTTATTTATTACTTATATGAGTGAAATTTATAAAATACACACACATATTCTTTCCAAAGTTACTAAATCAGTATTTACCTTTGTCAATCATATCCATCTTAGGGGGTAAAACCTTTTTCTTCCTGAAAAAAAAATCATTTATTAATGTAACACTGATATAAAATATCAGAGTTTCAAAAAATAAGCAAGTCAAATTTAATGCCAGCAATTATAATCTTAAAAGTAGTATATGATTATAGGAAATACTTCTAACCTATGAACCATAATGACAATAATAAAGATGGCAAAGTCTGGTCATACTTGCTTGTTATTTCCCATGAAACATGACGGGCAGTTGCTGTCATAGGAGGCAAAGTAGCAAGTTGTAATATTGTGGAATGATATGGAGGCTATTTTAAGGTCCATCCCTGTGGAAAAAGCAGATCAAAAGAACTAAATCTTATCCATTAGTAGCAAGCTACAATATTCCATACTGCTTTTCACTAGGATCCTGATAAACAAAGATTCAATTACTTTTAAATTATTTTTTAAAAATTTAGGCATTTTTGTATAATAAAATTTTAATGTATAAAAGTTAGTATTTCTATTAATATTGTAACAATTATTCAAAACATAGGAACATGAAAGTCACAAAAAAACTATCTTTATAGAACCTACTTTTTAGATTTTTCATGGAATTCAGTTAGAGACATTCTAAAATAAAAAGTAACAAAAGTGTTGCAATTCTGAGCTAAAGATCACCTGAGTGTTTATAGTTGGTTTCTGTGAGTAGAAGAAAACTAAACTAAACTAAAACTACTCTGTGAGTAGAAAAAAACTAAAAGGTATAAGAGGACCAGTAAAGATCTGGCTGTGTTTACTATTTGCCTTTTAATGGTCCTGTTATCTCTGTAATCAGTGGCCTCAAAGCATACAGCTATTATTATTTTATTACTATTAATATTATTATTATAAGAGATAGGTTTAACTCTAAGATTTAAACTTACTACAGTATATATACTAGTAGATTTTCAGTAATACACATTTGAAGCATGTTAATGAAGTGTTATGTTAAAAATTTTTAGATTCTATGCAAGTCCTCCAAAATGAAAAAAAATTGGAGATTTATTTTTTAATACCAATTAATTCCCAGTCTCCATGAGAATTTTAAGAATTATTTCTAAAATGGCAATGAAACTCTTTTAATTACTACCAATTGTTTGTCATAGATTTCCTTGGTAGAAATTTCTCATAAAAACTTTCCAAACCTTTTCTAAAAAAGATAATTCTTCAAGTATGGTCAGAGAAATTTGTAAAGTATTCAGTTTACATGCATATTATCTGTTGTCCTAGAAGTTTTAGAAAGGAAAGAAAATCCAAGTATTTATTAATTAAACAATTCAACTGGATCTGGACACATTTTAATCTAACCACATTTGTTTTAAATACCATTCCTAAAAAACAAAGTTACAACGAGAAAGCTGTTAGAATCACAGAAAAAATACAGAGCTCCCTCAATTAAAGTGCCAACAGTCTTGAAATACCTTATCCATTTTACAGTAACTTTGAAGTTTAAAAAACTATATTAAATGAAGACATCTTAACTTGCTAATAACATTCTTTTTATTCATATAATTACATAAATGTTTTTCTTTCACCAGTAAATTGGAATTTAAAAGTAAATCTGCTTATCTGACATCTAAAAAGTCTTCTGAATTTTGTTAAGTTCCTTTCAGTTATGGATAATGCTGCAGAGTCCCACTACATTTCATGGTTCAAGTTCAAACCTTGACCTCCTTAGTAATCTTTACTTGGCTGAATTCCTAAGCATTTTGAGGAACACTGGCTTTTTCTAAACTTTTTTTTATTCCTACACTTTTTTATTTATTTGTGTATTTTCCTACACAAAAAAATTGAAGTTTTTTCTAGATGACAATTATGTTTCTTAAACATTCGCTGGAAACTCTTGATAACTGTTGTATGCTTTAGTGAAGAGCTTTCACTTCACATAAGCAAAATCCTTATTTAACTTAAAATTCAATACAAATTCCTTTCAACACAGGTTTGCACATGCATATACAATGACAACTTACTCTTTCCTTGATGACTGTCAAATTTTTAAGAAAACATCATTGCAAAATATATTCCACCTCTAGACACATTGAATAGGCGGTGTGGGGACCTAGCATTGAGAAATTGTGGTGTATCGCAACTCTTTTCTTTTGATTATACTTGTATGTCAATCTGAGTCTTCAAACCTTCTTTCTACATTCCTGTAAAACTTTTAAATATTACAGTGATGGCAACATATTGAAAAGGTTAAAGACTTGAAGTCAAGTTAAATAATTACAACACACAAACACACACAATCAGTGTCAACTATTATAATATCTCTATAAAAGTGGAGAGAATTATCAGTTAGCATGGTGGTTCTTTCAATGCTATGCTGCTGATGCCTTCACTGTGTACTCTTAATAAGTAGGAGGTAAAGTTCCTACATTGTCTCATGTTGTGTGATGTTCTCTTTATTGTCATTTCTTGGCACTTTCACCAATCAGCTTACACCTACTCTACATGTCACTACTTGGCTTACTCAGCTCAATATCCCATCCAAGAGACAATCCCCTTCCCTTACAAACCTTGGTTTTAGCAAATATTAGTTGGGTGGTGTGAGGGATATTAATTTTACCAATTAGGTAAAATCAAAAATCAAATAGCTCATGTAGTAGTACAAGGAAATATCAAACAACCAAGCTGTAAGTAGACCAGGAAACACTGAGTATCAGGAGATTTTGGAAAGACAAACAGAGGCCCTGGACAAATGTTAATTTTATGGGGGAAAAGAGGACATTTCCTAGACTAGCAATGTCAGTCAGATGCTTTTAGATGTCCCCTGATGTAGCAAAAAGTGAAGTTTACACATTTTTTGTAATGTGTGAAGACTTTATGACATCAACTCCAGGTGGGAAAATCTGCAAAGTGTTATGACTGTGTTCAATAAATTAAAGTACTGAAATCATTACTAGTGATTCATTGACACTAGTGATTCAATGATTAATAGTGAATCATTGACACCTTCAAAATTTTATTCTTCAAAATTAACTTTTAATGGTTTATAAAATCACTGGACTTGCAAAACTTACGTTGATATTAAAATATTTCTCCCTCAATCCCTGTGGTCATTTGCTCTATCTTCTACTGTTTCAAAAGCCACAAATACAAGGAAGCAGAGTATCTAATGCTTTTCATTTTTTTGTCCATAGTCTATAAATTTTTTAAGACTGATTATGCAATCTAATGAAGGGCAAAAGTCAGAGTTTATGTGCTTCTTAATTATGTTAATGAGTATCTAATGAGCAAGCAGAGAAAAAAAATATTGCTCCAGGAAATACAGAAAGATAAACAAGAGAATAAAAAAACCCACATTTTAAAAGTCAGATGTATGAACATAATCAGAACAAAGAAAACATAAAAAGCAAAGTTTATAGAGTTCATTACACCTTAACCACAATGTTTGCATCAACTCTATTATTAGCACTGCTTGGTCACAGCTGTGAGAAGCAGAGCCACAGTCTGAATCCAAGACCTCTGGCAACAAATTAATGTTCTTTCTTTTACTTTGTACTACCTCCCTTTCCAGCTTTTTTTTTTTTATATGCTTGAAACCAACCATGTTTTCTACATATTTAGAATAAGAATTTTGACCACTTATTAGCTCAGTGATCTCTGGCGAGTTACTTTAGAATTTCTTTGCATTTCACATTAGTTATCTATGTCATCAGAATCGTGACATCTATCCTGTCAATATTGGAGTTATTGGCGATGCTTTGTAACAATAACACTTATACATATAACAGATTGTTACAATTACAATGCATAAAAGAAAAAGTTGATGAAAGTTGCTAGTATTATATGTGAGGAAGCAATAGAAATAATTTCTCAGGCACACATTGGAGTTAGTGTTGCATACAGTTTGTGTCTTACCACCTTGAGGATGCTATAAAGTAGAAAAGTTCAAAGTAGTTTAATAATGTGATTCAAGTTGTGAATAAATAAGGCTCATGAGAACAGGTAAAAGGAGTTGGAATTAATTAGTTTGGAGACAATAATTGCCTCATAATACATGAGACATTTTCATAAGAAGAATGCCGACCAACTAATATCTGCTTAAAGTACTGTGAAAATTCAGTCGTGATGGAAGAAAAAAATTACCCATAGGGTTGTTTGTTAAATATTGAAACAGGCTATTAAAAGGTTGTATGATGCTCCCTGGGTTGATGACTTTTCCAAAGAGAAACAGACACAAAACAATCTGGTATGGTTAAGGCCAGATATACTTGCAATCAGGGAATTAAAAAACCTAAATTACTGAGATCGTCTTTCTTTTGTCAATTCTCTGGCTAATTACTCTGATTAATCATAAAATATATAGGAAGCAAAGTTTCTAAATACCCTTGTCCAAATATGTAGACTACATGAATCTGTTATTTCTTCCCATATATATGTACATATATGTGTCTGGTACATATACACACATGTGTATGTGTCTACATACATATACACACATATATATGTATTTATATCTATATGACTTTTTTTCTGTTTGTTTTTGTTTTTTAGAAAGTAAGATAAAAGAACAATGAGAGTGGAGACTGAGCGAACACAAGAGGTGTCGGGGGTGGGGAGGTGGAGGAGGGAAGACATCCCAGTAACCATTTATCTGTGTAAGAAATTAAAAGAATTTAGAAAAAATAAAAAATAAATTTTAAAAAAGAAGTGAGATATATGCAGAGGTTGAATTAATATAACTTTTTGGTTCATGACATGGTACAATCATTGATCTAAGTAATTTAAAAAGTCAATTTAAGTGAATTTTCTTTCATCACATCCCTCATTCCATTCCCCTCTGTACCAGGCAATTGCTTGATGCATAGTCTTAGATTAATATCTGTCTTTGGAAATACATATTGTCATGGAATATGGATGTATATGTTTTTAAATTTTTATGAATAGATCTCATTTTTCTTCTGTTTTCACCAAGCCTTGTATTTTAGGGTGCATATATTTTTTCTAACTGTTGTGTTTTGTATAAGGTTTGTATTCTAGAATAAGGTTTGTGGAAACCTATGAGCATGAGATGTTTGTAGGAGATCTGTGAGGCAAGAGTTGTATTTCTAATAATTCTAAGATGTTATTTGCTTTTCTTAAATGTTACTGACATTTGCACTGATAGTACAAAAGCAGTAGCAGGTTAAGAACACTGCTCTGTTAGCATGAACCATGGCAGAGGTACCAAACTGCCAATAGTCACTGTGTTCTTCACGGGTATGCACTTGTAGTAAAAGCACATAGCAAAAGATTATGTGATAAGAGTCTCATTGCTGAAGCAATAACTTTATTAATTTTATTAAATATAACTTTTATGTATCTTTGTACTATTTTGTGATACAATGGAAGATGCATACTCAAGTAAAATGATTATCTTGAGGAAATGCACTTTTGCCATTATTTCAAAGCAAGATTAGACACATTTTTCATGCAGCATCATTAGTAATTGAAAGGCCAAGTGGCTGGGAAACTGTGATTATTCAGACTTGAATATTTGGTAAACATTTTTTCTAATATAAAGAAAGTGGACATTTTATTTCAAAAGAAAAATTATTGATCACAATACAAATTTAAACTTCCAAATGAAACGCAGAGTTTTTGAGAATTTTTATTTATCACCATGAGCTTGACTGATTAAAAAAAAAGTAATTGATTTCTCATTTGTGTCACTGAATGGAGTTTGCATATTCTCCCCATGTCTGATGGGATACTCCACATATTCTGGTTTCCTCCAACACCTCAAAGTTGTGCACTTGAATTCCATGGGCACTTTGAATTGTCCCAGTCAGAATGAGCATGACTGTGTGTGTGAGCATATCCTCACCTCAGAGGTAACAAGAAATGATGATGGAATAGTTGTAAGGCATGAATAAAGGGGAAAATCTCAAGATAATTCCTAGGCTTTTTAGTAAAGCAACCAGTATATTTGCTGAGATGTTTCATCACCACATTCCCATATGTTCAACTCCATTGTGCCTTTTCATCAAACCTCCCTGGAAAAATCCAAAACCCAGTCAAATTTACATATCTACTGACTCCTTACCTCCACTTTGGTAATGAAACATGACGATAAATCACATGACAAACTCATTGAGTTCTCTTTCTGATCGCAAACTTCAAGTGGACCTTTGCCCTACCATGATATCTTAAAATAATTTGTAATGTAAGTCACCTTCCTATTCTCCTAAATTTTCTTTTAAATGTTCTTTTTCCTTTAACTGTCAGTACCTCCCCATCCTCCAGTTTCTCAGCTAATAATGGCCATGATTCCCAATTCAATTAATACAGAGCTTCCACACCTCAAACTGCCTAAGTAGCAGATTTGGTCTCCTGCTTTCTCTCCCATCACAGCAGATGAACTGTCTGATTTCTTGCCTATAATACCACTGTTTCCACCTGAACTCTGAACCACTCATTCTTCTTGTTTGTTTGTGAGCATGGCTCCAATAACTAAATTCTTTCTATCCCAAGTCATTGTTGAGCATCTGTAGAACTTTTTTTGGACTTTCACTCCCTTTATTTCACTGACATAACCTCTGTCAATGTCATCAATGACCTTGACATTGTTAATCTAATGACCATTTCTCAAATTCATCTTACTCAACTTCTCAGCAGTATTTAACAGTCACTCAATCAGCATTTAACAGCCAGCATCACCTCTCTATCCTTTAAGATTATTGGACATTCTTTCCTATCTCCTCACTTGTCTTTTCCTCATCTTCCCAAATAGTAAATGCCAGGATCCTACAGACCCCAGTTGTTGAACTTCTTCACCTTTTCAATCTACTTTTACTCCTTTATAGATCTCATAAAATATGTGGCTTTTGATAGTTTTCATACACTGATTAGCTCCAATTATTATCATCTACCTAATCTGTCACTCAAACCTTAGGCTCGTGTTCAGTAACCACTTGATATCACTATATGATTGGAAGCTGAAAAAAAGAAATAACAAAGCATACGCACACTTATACTCCAATCCTCTTAGATTTATTGTTGTTAATAGCACTCAACTTACATAATGTAAATAAATACAAACACCAGATATACATTTACTTTTTAATTTGTTGTCCCTGTTCTCCCAACCTAGAGAATGTAAGCTGAATCATAGCAATCTTTTTAGTTTTCATTAGTGTTATAGTCTTAAATTTTGGAATTATAGTAACTATTTAAAACAAACTTTGAACAACTGAGATGAACTGGGAAAACTACAATTTGTGAGGACATTGAGTTGTGGGAACCAAGGGTGCTGAACTGGTTGTTACCTTTGGGTATCATCTTTTAGACATCTAGGTGAAGATATCAAGTGGAGTCTGGATATGTGAAGCTGAATGTGGAGATCTGGGATAAACTTTGAAGTTATCAAATTGTCTAGGTGAGATCACTATGGGAGAGTATGAATTCTAAAAAAAAAAGAAGAAAGAAAAGAAACCTGAGGACTAAACTGAAGAGTTTACCATCTAGAAACCAGGCAGGACAATGATCTTCAACCCTTTATACCATATACCATTGTCTATTAAGAAGAAGAAAAAATAATTTAAATGGACCAATGCAATAGTAGGTATTTATTTATAAATAATATATATTATCATACAAATACATTATGTATATTATAAAATACAGACATCAATATTAAAAAAGGATAAGCTGAAGAATTTCCAGTTAAAAAGAATATTGAACACACATGCATTTTTCAGTTCTTTCTTGAAGACTACCACAGTGATTGTAAATGAATTTTAAAAAAATAAGTAGTAAATCCACAAGGGCAAAGAGAACAAGAGAAAAACTATAGCACCAGAACATAGAAAGCCGGAATGAAGATGAATGGCAACTAACTTATGAAATCCAGGAAAGCTGAAGCTGCAGTGGGGAGAAGTCAAGGAACTGCCCAATTTACAAGATAGAATCCCATGCTGACCCTCACCCCAAAGGCAAGAAATTGTTGTCTGGCACCTCTGGGAGAGGAGGTAATGCTGGCAGTAATAGACTTGACTGAAAGTCACAGACACCGCCCCCCACCCCCCCTGCACTGCAGGTGACTGACTTCGACTTCACAGCAACAGACTGGAGGTTTATTCTCTGGAGAGGATTAAGTAAAAGGTCTTGACAGGGAAATAACAAGCACATTTAAAGATGGGAATGCCAAATGGAAAACACACAGCTTAAGTCAAAGTTAACATCAGAATACTGAAAACTGAAATATCAAAAAAGGAGCTCTCTATGTTTCTTTGGGATATGGACACAAAACAAAAAGAACATTATTTTGATGAACAGCAATGATTGCCAGCAGAATTCACTTACATAAAGGAATTTTGAAATAATGACTGATATAAAATTTTCTTTTTTTCTTAGAGTCATTTCAAATATTTCTTTCAGTTTCCTTTAAAACACATGGATCGTTTGAACATGAATGTAGAAATTATTACCAACAGATTGTGCTACAAGAAATGTTAAAATTCTTAATATAGTAGAAAAATCATGATATTCCAAAACCTAGGTTTATGCAAAAAGATTAGAGTCTCTAAAAATAATTAAAATGAGGGTAAATATAAAAGAAATTTCCACATTTTACCCATTAAACTATGACTGAGGATTATGGATGTTTTGTTTGTAGATGAGGTTTAGTTACACATACCTGAAGAGGTAATGGCCAAGGCCAGGCACGGTGGCTCGTGCTTGTAAGCTTCAGCCTAAGAAGCGGCAGGGGCTAGGGATCGCGGTTCGAGTCCCGCCTGGGGCCCGTATAGTGAGACCTAGTTCCAAAAAATAGCTGGGTATGGTGGCGCATGCCTGTCATCCCAGCTACCTGGGAAGCTGAGGCTGGGGATTGCTTGAGTCTGTGGTACCCTGGGCAACGA